>PVKE010032735.1:0-18318 GCA_004027555.1 Craseonycteris thonglongyai
GTATCATTTTTCCATTGTATGAATAAGTACCTGAGAGGTCAAGCAATTGAGCCAAGAACATAAACTGCTAAGATTTGAACCTCTATCTGTTTGACTCTGATGCCTTGTACCTATACCTCCAAAGCCACCCACCTGAGAGAGAGATCATGAGAGTTCATGTGACTCTCTTAGGTAGTTTTCAAGTGGGGCTCAATTTGGAGCTGCTTCAGGGCCATCAGGGAGAAAGGGTTGGATGGAGATGGTCAGTGTATGTCATAAGGTGACCAGATTTTAACATTGGTAAAGCGGGACACCATTGACCGGGGGGGGGAGGGGGTTCTTGATTAAAAATTTGGTCTATCTCCCGCTGTTCCCTAGCTTGTCGTGCATTCTTTCCAAAAATTGGGACTTTTTTAAAACGCCGCAGGACGCGGGACAAATTGTTAAAAATAGGGACTGTCCCGCCAAAAGCGGGACGTCTGGCCACCTTAGTGTATGAAGATCAGACCCCATCAAAACAGCTCTAAACTTAATCAAGTTTTATAATAGTTTCCTCATAAGAATAAAAAAAAAAGAACCTCAAAAGCCTCTGAGATACCAACAAAAACACTGGCCTGGGTGGCAGAAAAGCTAGATTCTAATTTTAGTTCTATCATTAACTTGTGGTAAAAGCTTTATACATCATCTAACCTCTCTGGGTATAATTTCCTCATCAGTAAAAGAAAGGAGGTTGGACTAAACCATCCTGAAAATCCATTACAAATATAAAATACTATGAACAAAAGCCTTTGACCATAAATAAGAAAGCCATTAAGAAAAAAAGCTCAAAATTCTGGAATGGTGTAAAGGTTATGTGAAGAAATAAAAAATAAATTCACAGGGGAAAAAAGAAAGAAAGAAATCTAGACTTCTAAAGTCTCTTCAATAAATTATAAGGTGTACATTTGTTGTTGTTGTTGTTGTTGTTTATTGGGGTTTTTTTTCTGTTTAGCATTCAGTTTTTCTCAACTAACGCTTGTTAGGGAACTATTTCAACCCTTCTACTTTCAGCCCATGTCATTTTGGTGCATTTATTCCATCCTGACTCCAGGTTTTGGCATGTCACCTCAGTCAAGACAATCATTGCATCAAATTCTTGAGCCATAATGATTGGTTTAGGGATAGAGGTGTAACTCAGCAAAATCCAATCAGAGCTACTGTCCTTCACTCTTCTTCTCTCTCTCTTTCATACTGGAGTTGAAGCTGGGAGGATAATAGTTTAAAATTTTTAGGGTCCACCAGGTAGAAAGGGCCTACCAGAGAATGAGGCCAACACAAAGGAAAACAGACGAAAGGCAAGTCCCATTCTGTTGAAATAATCTGGCCATAAATTGAATAACACATGAAATAATATATACTCATGAATATATTCCCTTTTTGCTGAAAAGAATTAAGGTTTCTGACACTTACAGAGATTCTTAACATAAATAGTTATTCAATTAAAGAAGAAATAGTCTTCAAGCTATTAATTTAGACTACACATAGCTAATCTACTTCCTTACTATAATTAACAGAATCCAGGACATTCTGAATCTACCAATTTGACCTGATTAAATCACTCTAAAATAAATACTAGGTAAATAACTGGCTAATATGAGCTGTTTATATGTATATATACTTTGACTTATGGCTTTTCATTTCTAAAGTTTCAGTAAAAGCTGAAATTTCAGTTAGGCCCAAATTTCAGTCAAATAAGAGGAAAAAGCAAAGTTATTAAGTACCAGTTAAACACTCAAAACTGTAAAAAATAGTCACTTTACAGTAACATAACATAAAACATTCATCATTTATTTTACATATATGTAAAATACATCATTGTTCTGAGATGCAAATGAAATTTGCCAAATTAAGTTCTACAAACTATTACTCAGCTTGATTCTTCATCTCCACTCTGGCAAGTCCATACTGTTGACATGAGAGGAAGATAAAGAAAGAAGGGAGGCTATGACAGTAATTATTAGGCTCTGGTTTGGTTCAAATAAAGTGCAAGGCTACATTTTAAAATTACATCAGTGTTTAAAATGATGAATGTACTAGTTTCTACCCATTCCTTGCCCTCCCACATTAGTGTAGAGAAACAGCAATAATAACACTAGAAATCTAATAAGGATGGTTTTACCTAATCATGAGCCTTTATCTAAGTGAGTTAACATTTTTCCAAATTATATGAATATTTTTAACCAACAGATGAATAAATACAATGTAAATGTCACCTGTAAAATCAGAAGAAAAACGAAATAGGCATTCGCCACTCTTTGGAACTGTTCAAATAAATTAATTGGCAAGAAGATGAGAATGTTGTACTTGGATGTGTGAATACGATTATCCTGAAAAAGAAATAACATCATGTTAGTTTGGGTCAAGGCATTGCTCATTATCAAAAATAGCTCAAAAACTTATAAGGATGGGCATGAGTTATACCAAAGTGAGAAAGATAAGCCAGTTATATAGGAAATTTTAAACTCTATGTAACCCAAGGTCATTCATTTTTCCCAAGATGACGTGCTGCTGATACTAAGTGAAATTACTGTTCAATGCTATAAAATCATCTATGATTCAAAAATGTATGAAGTGCAAAAATCTATTCCTGAGGGTTTTACTCTTATGAGTTCATTCATTTGACAGATATTGCTTGAGTACTTATTATATGCTGACACTGAGCTCATGCCGGGTCCCATGAGGTTGAAAGAAACTTTGGGAATCATCTGGTCTATCACCCCAAAGCACAGCCCTTCAGATAACTCTGACAAGGGTTGTCTTTGAAAGTCTTCTGTGATGGCAGGCAGCCTGTTTCCATTTCAGAATGGAGATGGCAAGAAAGATTTTTATTATGAGAAACCCAAATCTGCCTCCCTATAACTTCTTGACATGTGTCAAATTCCATCCCTGGGCAATCTAATCCAAGTCTAAGCCCTTTCCATGTTGACAATTTTGAACTATTTGAAGACTACTCCTAGAGCTTCCCTAAATCTTCTCCACTGTGTTCCGAATATTCCTGAACCCCTCAGCCATTCTCCAGGACTTATTTTATAGATATCTCTACCTGGTCAGCTTCTTTTGGATCCATTCCAATTTCTCTGCATCTCTCTTAAAACATGGTGCCCAGAACCAAAAACATATTGCAGATTCAGTTCAACAAGTTCCTGGGCAGTAGAGACTTGATGTTCTGTATTCTGGACTATTGTATTATTATGACTTAAAAAATTTCATTAGTTGGGAAAGCCAGGATGGCTCAGTGGGTTAAGCGCTCACTTTGCAGCCCTGGGGTTGGAGGATTGAATCCTGGCCCCAGCCTGTGCAGACCCATATACTGAACTGGGGAGTGCCCCCAGTTCAGTTCTCACCAGGGTGAGACCCTGGCCCAGTTCCTGTCCTGTGCAGCCCCGCCCACCTGTGGAATGAAACTATGTGGAAAAACCGATGATGTGCAACTATGGAGACTGTTCCGGGCCCTCCGCCTTCTCTCTGTTTCTGTCGCTGTATTTCTCTCTGTCAAAAACAATAAAAATAAATCTTAAAATTTTTTCATTAGCATTTTAGGAATTGTATGTCACTGTTTGTTCACATTGAGTTTTTTTTGTTTTCTTTTTAAGATTTATTTTTATTGTTTTTAACAGAGAGAGACAGAGAGAAGAGGGAGGGCCCAGAGCAGTCTCCACAATTGCACATCATTAGCTTTCTACATGGTCTCATTCCACAGGTGGGGGCAGGGCTTCATAAGGCAGGAACTGGACCAGGGGGCCTGGGGCTATGCAGGGCAGGAGCTAGCTGAGGGCCTCCCACCTTGAACAGGGGACCTCCCACATAGGAGGCTCACTCACTCCAGTGTGAACCGAACTGGGGGCACACCCTCGTTCAGCATATGGGTCTGTAGGGCCACAGCCAGGATTCAATCCTCAGACCCCAGGGCTGCAAGATGAGCACTCAACTTGCTAAGCCTTCCTGGCATCCCCCACATTGAGTTTTGATTAATTAAAATTTCTAATTATTTCTTCATAAATCACTATTAAATTAGGTCTCACCTTTCTAAGCATATACAGTTAATTTTTTTAATATCAATGGACAAGACCTTTCATATATTTCTATTATGCCAGCCTAATGAAAAAAAATTAATCTTAAGTGTACCATTCCAAACTGTTAAATATTCTTCCCAGCTTTGTGATCAAACACATGCCTTCAAATATTCTTCCGAAGTTGTAAACTTAACACATTAAAAAGGATAGAACTAAATACTCCTTTTTTTTTTTTTTAATTAAAATAATAAATTTTTGGCAAACTACTAGAGACCTCTACATAGATTACTGTCAACACTTTTTCAGGTATTTGTGTAAAACATGTTAAGTGAATTTTATGTAGACATTTGTAAATCCACCTAACTATACTCCCATGAGGCTTAACTCTATTTTATTCACAAAGGTAGCAGAGACATTTGAGGTCTTGCTGAAATTCAGAATCAACATGCCCAGAGTTTTAAGTAAACCTACACTGACTCCTAATAATCATTGATATGCCTTAAACAAAGTACAATCATTTATTAAATGGCCATTTTTAACATTTACTGAGAATCAATGTGTCCAGTTCTATACAATAAGTTGTGGAAAAATAAGAAAAGTGTCAAAGAAGAGTTTCCAGCTTAGTTGGCCTAATGCATAGTAATGTGCTAAAAATTGTTCTTTATGTTAGTGATGACCACTTTGCAATGAGTTATCAAGTAAAGAGCTGGGCTGGGAAGACTGAGAATTGTTGATAGTGACACGTTTTTCTAAAGAAGAGACTTGGAGAAGATGAGAAGGAAGAAGAAAGCTCAAGAGAAAAAGCAGTTACCTAAAAGGATCAGGTCTCTTAATTCTGTTTTATTTTTTCCTAAGTTGAAACTAAAATAGAGGTTAAGCCCATACTTGCTAAAAGGACAGACTGAACATCTGCTGGGACATTCAAAACCACAGCAGGAATTATAATTAAAAACTCTCCTACAAAATTGAATTCCACATAGGTGAAGAGCCAACTGTGTGGGATAAAGTGATAATGCCGAAGGGAAACTGTGACAACTTTCTCCTATTTGCCTAACTTGACATATAGCAATGATTGTGTTCTACTGACTCTCGTGACTTAGTCACAGATGATGCAAAGACCCACCCCTGTGTCTGGGAACAAGAATCGAGGGCTCCCCCTCCTGGAGACTCTCTAGGCCCATGTACCTTTGTTTTTCAGTCAAAAGGAAAAACTGTTTTCATTTCTACTTCCATGTCCAAGAATATGAATATTGTTAAGACCTTATATTAGGCACATTAATATTAAGTCATGTCATTGAACCAGACCACAGTCGATTTTAGTACAACTCATTCCGTAATATAGCACGAAAGATTTTCGCCACCACCCTCTCAACTTTTCCACTATGGCTCACTAGAAACATCCCAATCCAGAAGAAAAGATGATCAGGACAAGCATAAACAGAAGGAGGAGGAGACCTAGGAGAAAGAAAGAGATCTGGAGACTCCATATAGCATCTTCAGTGCCTATAGAAACCACACTGGAAGTCGCAGATTTAGTTTATTAGCCAGGTGAGCCAGTTAAATGACCCCATGATAAGGTAGGCTTAACCACACAGTAATAGGCAACTCTGGACCGCAGCAGACCTTCATGGAGTGGGAAAGAGCCTACCCCTAGAGGAGCATCAGAGATCACCTGATCACTTCCAAGAGGGAGGGGCAGAACTCAGCTAAGGAGGCCCAGCTATTCCTCTAGGACTGACTCGTGACTCCACCTCCCATCAAGCAGAGTGAGTAAAAAGGTGGAGAGAGAAGTGTCAGCCCAATAGATACCTCTTCACCTGAAAGGCAATGTCAGGATAAGAACAACTCATTGCTCTTCTAAAATATATTAATATATAAGCTTTGAAATGGGCAGAAGATGGCACACTTGAGCATCTAAAAGAGGGAGTGTGAGGGTTTAACATAGAGGCCAGCACAAACTAAAGCTAGGGCGAGAAGGTCCTTGGAATCTATACTAAAGATTTTAGTCTTTATTGAAAAGGCTAAAAGCATAAGTGAAGAGGGAATTACTAAAAGAATTCAAGAAAAGAAATAACTTGATGAATTCTAATTTGAAAAGATTACCCTATCTGGTAGAGAACAATTTGGAAGTTATACAAGAATAGAAGTGAGAAGGCCAATGCAAAGGTCTTTGGGGGAAGCTGGGATGGTTCAGAGAGTTAAGTGCTTTCTTTGCAGCCCTGGGAACGAAGGATCTAATCCCAGTACCAGGCCCATGCAGATCCATATGCTGAACTGAGGTGTGCTGCCCATGTGGGAGGCCTCAGTTCGGTTCTTGCCCTTTGGTTCAGCCCCTGGCTCGAGGGGGCATGCCTCCAATGTGGGAAGCCCCCAGCCCAGTTGCCGCCCTGTGCAGCCTCAGCCCACCTGTGTGGAACAAAACCATGTTGAAAACTGATGATGTACAACTATGGAGACTGCTCTGGGCCCTCCCCTTTCTCTGTCTCTCTGTCTCTCTGTGTCTGTCAAAAACAATAAAATAAATCTTTTTTAAAAAGTCTTTGAATTAGCCCAGGTGAGAGACGATGTGTGCAGGCAAAAAAGCCAACCACACCCTTAGTTTAGCTTTCCAACAGGAGCTGCAGTCACAAAAGTCATTTACATTTTCAACCCTGACTACTTGATGTGGGGAAAGAATAAAGTAAAAAGTATTAAATTTTTCAGGGGTGAGCCATCAGATATTAAGAAAATGAAAAGCATTTTTCTCTATAATGAGATTATATTGTGCAATTGTATTGCTTAAGAAAACAAAGCAAATAGAAACTACTAAATTGATAAATAGAGCATTAGCTTTCCTCAATTCTTTCATTGGCAAAAATAGAACTAATAATTCTCCTCTGTGTGGAGATGAAATGAGATCACAGATGTGAAAGCATTTTCACTAAGTTGAAAGAATTATACAAATATAGGATTTTGTGAGCAATCTCTAAATAATCCAAATGAATTTAAGAAATTCAATGTACCAACAGGATAAACTGGGTATGCCACAGTAAAAGTCCCAGAATCTTCATAGCTTAACATATTAATAATAAGAATTTACTTTTTGCTCATGCCACTTCTCCAACATGAGCCCTGAGGTACACTCTGCTCACCAGAGTTACTCAAGATGGACCAGCCACCATTTCAAATGCTTCCAGTTGCAGTCCCAGAGTGAAAGAGAATGCTGTGAAGAGTCTCACACCCACAAATTAATGCTTTAACCCAAATGCTTACAACCCATTGACCAGAGTCACCACATAGCCAAGAGGCAGAAAGTCAGAAACACCAATGGACATGACTAGCAGTTACCAAACCAGAAATGGAAACTAGCTCTAATATTTAGAGATGTGAGACACATCAGCTACAAAAAAATAAATATCAAAAACCAATATCATCACTTCTTGGCCTTTTGGCTAAGATCAAGTGTAGAAAAAAACATCAGTGCTGCACATCCAGTCCTGTTTGAATGACAGATGAACAGATATCTGACTATTTCCCCTTCCCTTCACCTAACAGAACTCCAAATTTCTTAGTCCTGTAATCGGGGTAGGTTCAACTCCTAGCCATAACTCCAGAGTCAGGCCCAGATAAGTTTAAACTAACTACGTGGCCCATCATCCTGATTACAATTTTGAAGTCAAGGATTACCACATGACATATGTAAATGCTGGGAATTTGCTAAAGACAGAAGCTTTCTCCTTCCTGCTACATTACAACATAGAGGCAAGTAGCACTGGGGTCATTGACAGCATCTTGGGACTATGAAACAGAATGCTGCTAAAAATAAACTCTACACTGAAGATACAGGGCTGAGAAATGCAAAGAAAGAAACTAGACCAAGCCTCTCCTAAATAAGGCTAGCCCTCCCTGTCTCTAGACTTCTCAGTTACATGATCTGTCCGTTTATTTTATCATCTAAGTCCACTTAAGTTGATTTTTCTGGTTAATGCATCCTCGAGATTACCCAGCCAACCAAACAACAAGTAAGAGTATTAATAATATATAAGATCAGTATACATTTTTACGTAATAGTTTATTTTTATCTCTATTACTTGCCTTTGAGAATGAGTCACAGAAGGCTAAGCCTAAATGCGTTTCGTGGTTGTCTGGGGACACTTCCTACGTCTGTGAATCCCACAGGCCAAACCCCAGGACCTTTCGTAATGAGTACCACAGTTTCAGCACTATCAAAAAAAATCTTCCCATATTTGTATGTCGTGACAGCTATATAGAGTAACTGTCAGGAGCTTGGAGGGGCGGCGGGGGTGGGGGGAGAGCCTAGTTTTCTTGCCATAAGAGGAGGCAGATATAATACTGTTATGGTTCTCTCTGGCTTCCAGAGAGAAAAATAGTCATGACTCTTAAGGAAGAGATTATCTCTAAACCATAAAATAAAAACCAAGAAGAGAGTGTGTCCACAGACCACTTGCATAAAAAAGGAAGTGGCTTAAAGGCATTTGCACCACTCAGGAAATATGTGAAACACACATGTTTATGCAAAAATTCCAAAAGAATGCACGTAAGGGGCAAATGGGCCTAAAGATTGGATGTCTGGCGCCTCACTGATACCAGGCAGAACCGCAACTCCTCAGTATCATAAAATGTTGCCCAGTGCACAGACCATAGCATTCAGGGCTGTGAGGTATGAAGAAGTGGTAGCATTCCTCTCTGAACACTGCTGAGAGAGAATCAAGCCTCAGGAGAAGCTTTGTAGACAGTTGTCAATAAACGTTGGCTGCAATCATCATCATGGTAACATTCTCTGAAGTCTGGGCTCCCTGCCATGAATAAAAACATTTGTGGGAGGGAGAGAGCTGAGGGCACATTTCCCCCAACATTCAGCTAAGGGCTTCTGTGTGTCAGTCACAGTCATTGAGCCAGGACTACAGAGGTAAATAAAGTCTCCACCTCCCTGAGCAAGTTTGCATTACAATTGTGAGAAGAGTGGCAGGGATAAGCAGACAATAAATTTATTAACTGATGATACTATTTAAGAAAGTGATCAGCGCTATGAAGAAAACAGTGAACGCAGAACAGAAGCACATGGCCTGTCAAGACTCCCTTAGGAATACGTTTGTTTGACTTTTCAGGTAAATGCAACCTCAAGATTACCCTATCTGATGAGACCACTGGGGCACCTGTCCCGCAGGTGATGCCCAAAACAGTCCTTCAGGCTATCAGGGAAAAACGTAAGAACTTTTATGTGTATATTAACAAAAGTTTTTAAAGTTAAACTTATTGATATTTAACACACAGTGTCTTTACTCTATATGTATATTCACACATATATATGCATAGTAAACATATGTATATAAGAAAGGTTTTCTTTTTACAAGCAGGGAACATCCTCAAAAAGTTTGAAGACTGCCAGACTAAACATTGGTACAGTCAAAGGAAATGTATGTGTTCCACGTGTCATCAAGACTTGATCACAGAATAGAGAAGGCATGACCCTGTGTATAATGGTATCTCTATGTCACATAATGATACTAGCTAATGTGTACTGTCTGTTACCTTACATATGCCAAGCACTGTGCTGAGCACTATATAAATATAATCTGAGATAATCATAAAATCCAGGGAGCTGTTACTATTTCAGTACCATTTTACAGAGGAGGAAACTAAGGCTTAGAGCTGTTGTAAGGGTTGCCCATAAAAGCTATGATTTTACAGTCATGTGTTCTCCCACATTACGGTATGTGTTTCCTGGAAAATGAGTCAGAAACAAGGAGTTTCTAGATTCTCTCTTGATTAAGTCTCTGACCCTTCTAGAACATTCTTTCCCTAGTGAAGAAAAGAACTTCTCTAAACTAAAGCACAATGAAGGATGCACATTAATTCAATCAGTGAAAGTAGTCACTTTCAGTCCTCTCAATCTAGGGAGAACATCTCAGGACTTGTCTAGGGAGCCTCATTTCCCATCTAGACCTCAGAAATACACGCTGTGGGTAGGCAAGCTTTCAGGCTGCAGTCCCCTGACCAAAAGCAAGTGATAAATCTTGTTTTCTTTTCTACTCTCAGGCCTGGGTATAGTGTCCAGCATCTGAAAGACTATTCTAGAGCTAGTAAATAGCCTATGAATAGTAATTATTCACAAAGAACTAATTTGGAACAATTACCAGGGGAACAAATTAAATCTCCCTCTGCGATTAATTTAATCACACTAATTTTTTTTCCTCTAGAGTGTTTAGATGTATAAAATATATAAAGAGGGAAGCCGGGATGGCTCAGTGGGTTAAGCGCTCACTTTGCAGCGCCGGGGACCAGGGATCGAATCCCGACCCGTGCGGAACCATGTGCTGAACTGGGAGCTCCCCCAGTTCAGTTCTCTCTCTATCTCTGTATTTCTCTCTCTCTCTCTCTCTGTCAAAATAAATAAATAAATAAATAAAAATATTTATATATATATATATATATATATATAAAGACTTTTAAATCTTTCTAGATAAAATGTGAACTTTTGTTTTGTGACATCCAAAATTATTCTTAAAATTATACAGAGAAAGACAGACCTAGTATATACCTTCTCCAGAGTTAAGAGGTGAGACAAAAAACAGGCTCATACAAAAGAGACAAGAAATCAAAGGTTGTATTTCAGTGGGACTTTTATAGAGCATCGCTAATGATCTGTTTGCCTACTATTACTGTTTTGCCAGAGCTCATCTGTGCCTCTCCTTGTAAATCAGCCATCTGCTGGGTAGCGGGCCCTTAACTTCGACCCACTGGCTCATTTCTTTCTCGGGCTTTAGAGACCTTGGAAACCAGAATGGCCATTTCTTTGAGTTGATGTGGGGTTGGCTTACACTGGCCAGTTTTCTGAACTACAACAGCATCTTTGGACCACTTAGTACCACGATCTGCTTTGTTTAATAGGACTACAAATTAGAGCATGTTTGCGATGCTGTGCAGTCTGGGAACTAAGCCAAATTTCAGGCAGGACTTCAACATTTATGACAATAACAATGGCACAATGGAAAAGTCCAGTTAACAAGGAAAAATACCCACAAAAAATTTCCCAAAGGGCTAAGGGGTTATAATGACACACTACAAATAGTCTAATCTTTCCTAGGACCTCTAGGGTTCTACATAAATAACACCAGCTTTGGGGTAACTGTAAAATTTTTTCCTGAATCCTTGGGGATCAGATGGAGTGCATGCAGCTCCAACTCCCTACTCTCTCTGCAGGGTGCTAAAGCAACTGGGACCCCTGGCCAACTCAGGGGAATGGCCTCCTATAAAATTCCTAGCCTTTCCTGGTCTCTAGCCTCTTCTCATCCAGGGTTGAGGGATAAATCTGAATTTAGACAAACCTATACCACCTGAATTTGTTTTGTTGTTTGCTTTGTTTATTTGTTTGCTTGCTTGCTTGCTTGTTTGTTTGTTTATTGAACTGACGCAGAGATTCAAGAAGCTCTGAGTACTGAGAGCAAGGTTCCCATGAGGTGAATAGAGAAAATGCACAGTGGTTTCAAATGTGAGTCTCCAATCAAAACTCACCAGGAGAGATGCTCTAAGTTGCTGAACTGATTTGCAACTGAGTTGCTTCTCACAGGAGCAAGTATAAGTACCAGGCTCCAGGGCAAGTTACAGTGGGCATTTATTTATTTAACAGTTAATGATCCAACCATGCGTCACTGAGGAGGCCAGCTAGGAAAGATAATGTACAAAGCTGTTTTGGAACAAAGCAGACCAGATTCTTTCCCCTGTTTCTTGAATAACTGAATGAACAAATGAATGAATGAGGGGCTCCTGGCTGTAGCACCTGCACCTTCCCCACCATCTCATCTCACTTCTTTCCTATTCCTCTTCCCCAGTGCATTCCTCTTCCACATTCCTCCCCCTGATCCACATCATCAGGAGTAAGGATTCAAAACAAAGTTCGTCCAAACCCCTATGCAAGTTTGTCGGTTTCAGGGAGGAAGAAGTCAGAGAAGTTGGTGGAACAAAATCAGGGGCATTTCATGAGAATAGAAGACTATGCTCTGTGTCTTTCCCAGAGTTTCACCAGTGATGCTATAAATAACACAAGGATTTGAAGGGTGTGGAAAAGGTGAAACTTAGGGGTCTGGTTATCTCACATGGCCTAAGGCCTATGTGAGAAACTGGCTTTTCTCAAATAGTAACTGCTTATATTGATAACAACAAAGGATATCAAACCAATTGAGAGATATTGGATTTCACCAATAAGACATGGAGCTGAATCAATGTCACAGAAGGGACACTGAAATACCTTACACCAGGACTTAGACCACAAAAAACAAAGTGCTCTTCACTCAATTGAAGATATTTATCTAGATTTTTTCTTCTTTAATCCTTAGAAAAACACACTGGATAAAAAGAAATATCGCCCATAGTCAGTTTAATCTCTGGTTAATAGAAAGACCAGATCAAGCATTAAGATGGAAAACAAAGACCATGGAAGAAATTCAACAGGTACATGGAGGCAAGGGGGAGCACAGCAGGGTAAAGAGAAGAAATGGGGGAGAAGGAGGACCCTTTCTTTTAATGATAAAATGCAAAATACTGATTATTTGCACAGGCAAAAGCATGTGTGGTTTTGTATGGTTTTGATTCCTGTATAGTTTCAAGAATTTATTTATAATTATATTTTCATATAACATAAATTCAGAACTATTCCCTAGTGTCAAAGTATTTTAAGTATTGACTTTAATAACCACATATACAATTTACATTTGAATTTTTAATAATTTTGACTGTCTTTATATGCAAAACATTCAATCCTAGAATAACCCAGAAGTACTTTTGCATAAGGTCATAATTTTCTTCAGTCAGTTCAAGTTTACATGAGCATAAAGGTGACCTGATACTTGGCTTTTTGAGTAGCCACATGCTTCCCAAAATTTAGACAGTGATTCAAGTGTGGTGCAAATTGGTAGGTTTTCAAATAAAGTCAGATCATTTTTACACTATAGAAATGCAACGTGGTATTTTACCATTCTTTCATATTTTTAAAAGACATTTATTACCAATATGAACAAATTTAAGAAAATAATTAATCTCTCCTTAGAAAATTATTTTTTTACCCAAATATTCTGAAAGTGTTCATTGAAAGTCTAACTCCATTCACTTTCATACTTAATATTACAAAGTCTTATACTGTTATTTCATTTATGCATATAAAATAATCACAAAATCCCCAAGAGAGAGTAACTTTCTGAGGGGCAAAAACCTGACCTTAGGCTTTTTTAAGTCTCTGAAGCATTTCACAAAGTGATAAATACTTACTAATGACTCAATACAAGGCTAATAAACCCAACTGGAAAAAATACAAAATAATACACAGGGGAAAAGCAATTCCATTTATGAAAACAAAACATGAGCTAATATATTTGTTAGTAATTCACAATACAAACAAGTAATTTCTAGTACACACTGAGAGAAGTAATTTTGCCAAAGAAAGGTAGACATAAATATAGATTTTTCACCTTTTTACAGCACAATATCTTCTTCATGCAGTTTATTAACTTTCCCATATCAGAGAGCAAGGAAGAGAAAAAAAAATCAAACATTCCTTTGGTTTATTTTCTCACCTAGAAAAGTCTGAACAATGCTTTTTCTGCAAAACATTATGAAGAAGTTTGCACTTTTAACCTCAAAAATTCTTGCTTAGAACAATCGTGTTTTGTAGTATTTGGTCTACAAGAGTGTTTAAAATATCACAGCATGGGACTAAGTGATATGCAAGAATCATAGAAACATGACTTGGAAAGGAATCTTCAAAGTTTGATTATTCATTCCATCCTTCTGCTTCCATATAGCAGTTATCTAATCCAGCTCTATAATAAATTAATTTTTAAGGCTCTGTTTTTTAGAATAGAGAGTATTATTATAACACATTTTAGCTCATTTAGGAGCAACCCATATTAAGAGGTAATAGAAAGGCTGAAACTCTGAAAAAAAAAGAGAATTGGAGGCAACTGTCCTGGAGATTATTAGTCTACTCAGTGAACTCAAGTTTGATATTTTAAATACAAATTATCAGAAGAGTTGTCATGTGAAACAGGAGACATATTGGCTCTGCTTTGGCCTCAGAAGAAATGCTAAGATAATGGACAGTAATGCAAGAAAAAATCAATGTGGCTCAGCTGATGGGGGGAAAAAAATGATCTAACATCAAAACTATCCAAAGACAGAATAGGTCATTTTGGGAGGCAGTGAGTTCCCCACTTCTAGCAGAATATAAACACAGACTAGAAAGGTATTCAGTGAGGATTCTGTAGAAAGAAGTGGATGGGAAAACTTAAATGGTAATTGCACACTGAGATTTATCATTAACCTTAAGCTACCTTAACAGTACTAGAGAAGTCAGTCCGGTTTTGTTTAAAACAGCTCTTCTTCCCAGCACTTTTGGTCTCTTGGTGCAGAACGATGTCACCATCCACAGCGTATCTATATTGTCCTGGATAGCCACAGCTGTAATGATTGACCTTGATTCACAAGCTTGAAAACCAAGGTGCACACATGAAACAATTAGGGCTTTTAGAGATGTCAAGACAAGGGTATCAGTAGATTTAGATCACTGATCTAGATACGAGAATCTGATTTCTGTCCTCTGCTTAATTACTCAAAGAACAGCTTCTCACTATTCAAGCCAGAACATCCTTACAAAGATGTATACACATTCTTACAACTACAACCTTATCTGCCTGCATAAGTGCATGTATTTATATAAACTCCTAGGATCATTTTTAAAGGGTCTTCAAATTTAAATTTAATGCCTCAAGCTTACTTTTATTGTATGAAACTGCACAGAAAGTCAGATATAAAATACAACAGTGATCTGAACACTGGCTTTATAATAGTGGATGTAAATTTGGGGCCACATTTTTAACATGAGTGATTTGATTAATCTTTCAACTGCAAAACATAAACTATGATAGTTGCCATCTTTTAATAATATGACTCACAGAACCAAACTATTTGGTCCAGTAAAGAATATTACAAAACAAGATTAAAAACCACTTTGAGACCGTTGGGGTTGGTGGTTTTTCTGTTAACTTCTCAACTGGCACTGAACTTGCCCAATTTTATCCACATGGTTGACTTATGGATTACTTTCATAACCATTTGCCAACAAAAGGAACTGTACTTGTAGTTCTCCCTTCACGCAGGAAGTTACTTTTCTTCCTGCTCCACCTTTTCAATTCTCAGTCTCAGTTTAAATCTATTTCATTATAGCTAAGCTATATAATAAAGCCCCAAAACTCTCACATCAATATTAGCTTACTAACACTTCTAATTCCAATTATATATTGCTTGGAAACTTTTTAATTTCATATCATTGCAGCAAAGGAAGTAGAAGTAAGATAAATAAGCAAAATCTGTGTGATTTTATGTAAAATTTACTTCACAAAGCAGATGGAATGGAATAGTATAGGAAGATGTTGAAATTACCTCAAGATGAACAGCTAAATAATGAACAAACACTTCAGAGTTTTAGAGTTTAACTGGACTTTTAAATTACATTAATGTGCCATTTTAGAACATTTAAGAATAAGAATTCAGAAACTAAAACAAAAGATTAAAACAGAACAACCAAATTAAGCGAACAAGGGGTAGGACAAATGCTTAGCCAAAGAATAACACTCTTTAAATAAACCAGATGTCAAAAAGATAAAATATTTATACTTTTAAACTCTTGAATCCAGAAAGAAAATGAACTTGAGAGATGTCCAAAAATTATCTTTCTTGTTACAAGTAAATTATTTATAATGAAAAAATAAAAGTCTCTGTCATATCAAACGTAGAATAATTTACACAGATATTAGCACACAAAACAGAAGGCATTCTCAATGTTTGCTAAAAAGCCACTGTTACTATGGTAATACCCCAATACAAAAATGCAACAACCAACAACCAGAAATCCATAACAAACGCAAATTACTGGCACTTTCCACAACTAATTCCAACTTGTCACACTGCTTGTCACCTTCCGTACTCTTTGGTTGGTGCATAAATTGCTTTGGATATTAGGCTCACTGGTAAGGATCTACAGCATGTAGGCAATGCCACTACGCTTCTTGTGAAAAAACGAAAGAGAAACCCAAATTTTCCATCAGGCTGAGACTTAAAACATAACTGGGATGTGTCCCAATATGCTGATATCCCAAGAGTCTCCCAAAGAAAATATTTATTTTTACCTTTCCATGAACTTCACGTACATGAATAGCCAAAATACGTGAGAAGATTGATTCAAAAATGCTTCATTTCAGTGAGCTGAAAGGTTTTCTACTGTTTCTCTTTTTTATTACAAATCCTTAATGGAGTAGCCTATTCCCCATTCCCTTTTTTCATGTACATTTTTTTTTTCCTGACTTCTGACTTTTAAATCCCAATTTAAAAAACTGCTTTCTTCAGGTTCTCCAATTGCTTCCTTCTAATTTAAAGATGTTTTTCTTAAAGATGAGGTTCTTAACCTCATTGGACACCTGGCATCAGATAGGATTCCCCACTCCCTATTTCCTGAGAGGCTCCTTTCCCTGGGCCTTCATCTCACTGTCTTCCCTTAGTTCTCCTCAGTCCTGTCTTGCGTTCTGCTCCTTCTTGGCTCCCTCCCTCCATGTCTCTCACTACCTGTGAGTTTCCAGCCCCACACTCCACAGTTCAATCATCACTCCTTAACCAGTTTATTTTTCTCCCAGCTTAAAATATCTCCTCTCAAATTATATCCCTAATCTACAGCTTTAACCTCACCTTAGTTAACATTCTGTATTAGCCTGGGTTTTCCTGTTTGAATATCTAATCTACAAAGGGTGCCAAAAAATCATATACACATTTTTAGAAAGGAAAGAACTGTATTAAAATTGTAATACTCAATATATATCGATAAAAAAAGAGGAATACAAGTCACAGCTGACTTCTGCAATTACAAGAGAAGTGATCAAAGTGATTACCATCAGCATCCAGACACTTCTGATTATGGTGAACAGCTGCTTGAGCAATGTTCACCAGTGTCCACTTGTATCACTATGCATGCTATTTCAATGTACCATACATCTCAAACTTATCATGAATGTGTGCAATTGTTAGGCATGTTGGAGGTTCTGTTACATATTCACGCCTTCACTGTCGTACTTCCACAACGCTCTTGAATTTCAAATACCACTTCAAAAAATGGTCTTGGGCTCCTTGATCGACAGCCATGCTTGTGCCATTTTCTTGGACTGTCCTACCTGTCACATGGTGACACTAGCATTCAGTTGATTAATGACATCTTTTGAGCAAATGTCATATAATACTACACATTGCTACTGTAATTCAATTCAACTTTGAAAACGAATACATAGGTAATATCTCTTAAAATGTGTATACATTTTTTTGGCTTCCCCCAGTATTTCATCTGGAGGACAATAAAATTCTTTTTCACTCAGTGAGCCTTCAGCTGCCAAGAACTTATTACTTCATATTCAAATTCTTTTTCAATAATCTAGACTCACACACCCAAGCCACTGTTTTTTATAACACACCCCTTATTCTCAATTAGGTCCTAGGCTCAGGGCTTCACCCTTGTCTCTCCTTCCTAACAAGGTACAAATAAACAGGGCTGGAATCCTTTCCCATTTTCTCTGGCAATATTTCCTCAAACACTCACTGTGAGCCCTCATTTTCCTAACACTTACAGGCCACATCACAAAATTGGAATTTAGCATTACTGTATTATTACTTATTTTATTTATTATTATTTATTTATTATTACTTTTCATTATTACTTATTGTCAAGTTCATATGTGCTGGTCTTCTTGCATAGATTATAATTTATATGCTCCTTGAAAGTGAAATGCAGAACTTATATCTCCTTTCTTAATAACCTCAATAGTTATCAACACATTGCCAGTCTAAGCCAATGGGGACTTCTTGCACGCACTTTAGGGCCCACCTAAAAATACCCTGCCCGTCCCAGTTTCCTCGTGTATTTTTATTCCCTTGGGCTTTATTTTCTTTTTGTATATTGCCTCAGAATCACGTTGAAAAGCAATTATGTCAACAAACACACATGTTGCTAGGCATATAGTAAGTACACTGTAAATATATCAAACTTTGGAAATCATTTTTAGTTCTATGAAAAAGGGACAATCAATCATTGATTCATTCCCACACACAGGAACATAAAGTTTTACCATTAGGCTAGTCTGGTCTTAGAGAAACACAGACACATTATTATAGTGTGGGCTTAAAGAGGTCTAGTCTAAGCTCACATACTCAAAATGATGGTGGACCATATTTTTCTATTCCACTCCTAACCAATTAT
>PVKE010032736.1:0-18312 GCA_004027555.1 Craseonycteris thonglongyai
TACAATCGCTTCAAAGTCCATGGTACACGGAATTCCACCCCAGACATTGCCAGCGATCGACGATCGACCAAAATTGGCCTCGCGATCGACTGTTCAACCGCGATCGACTTGTTGGCCACCCCTGGTACTTCCATTCCTAATGTTTTGAGGAGTCTCCATACAGCCTTCCATAGTGGTTGTACCAGTTTACATTCCCACCAGCAGTGTATGAGGGTTCCTTTTACAAACTCTCTTAATAGATGCCTTTTGAATGCACATTGGAGGATTGCTGTGAGATTGTCACCTAGAAGTAGATTTAGTTTCATTTAAACTAGTATTGGTATGATAGATTGATTATGCATAGAGGTATATAAAATGAAAACTGCTACTCAGTGACTAATGTCATGAAAGTAATTTAAACTGTAGTCTTTTTTTTTAAAATGAGACTTGTCTTTTCAAAGATTTATTTTATTGGTTAAGAGAAGGTGAGAGTGAGACAGAAGCGGGGAGAGCCCAGAGCAGTCTCCATATTTGTACCATCATTATTTGTGATCGTTTCATTCCATACAGGTAGCTGTGGGATCGTGCAGGGTGGGAACTAAACCGGGGGTCTCCCACGTGAGAGGTGAGAAACTTTGCCACTTTCCCAGTGGTTACCAGTTGCGCCTCAGTTCAGCACATGGGCTTGCACAGTCTGGGGCCTGGAATTGATCCCTAGACCTCATAGTTGCAAGGCAAGCACTCAAACTGATGAGCTATCCTGGCATCCCCTAAACCAGTGGTCAGCAAACTGCCCTAAACCATAGTCTTTTGAAAATACTACTTCATAGTGTAAATTACACATTCATTAATTTATATGCAGTAGACTCTCAGTTAACTGGCACCCATAGGGATTGGTAGATGCCAGATAAACGTAAGTAGACCCTCCATTAACCAGAATTCAAGCAACAGGCACTTTTAAGCAACTGGCAAGGTGAGTTCCAGTTAATGGAGAGTTTGCTGTATTCTTGAAAACTTATTTTAATGAACATTTTTCACATGTTACTCAAGATTCACTTAAGACTTGTTGCCTGATACAAGTTATAGCCAGAATTTACTTTTTCTTGGTGCTTGGTGTCTTTATAGTAATTTGCAGGAGAGTTATTTTTATAGACATTGTGTAGACACTTCTAGTGACAGAAAAGACATATACATGCAGTTGACTTCTATAACAAATCCTAACAGAAAAAACATTTAGTCACTAAATGCTCTTTTATAAAAGCACCAATGCCCACTTGTAGAGAGTGTTTTCCCTAATATCAATCACTCCTACAGAAAACAACACTGTTTAATGGATATAGAACCTCACAAAGATATTTAAGGAACTAGAAGTTAATGAAACAGCAAATGCTAAACCTTTAAAATTATTAAATAATTTGGTCCAGAGTTAAAATGCCACCACTTACGCACATGAAGATATACAAATAGTATCAAGGCTGCAACATTCAGTTCAGACAATGTGATGGCAAAGACAGGGGAGTATACACTTGATTTGCGATCAAGGCCCATTGTCACTTGTCAAGTTACTTGAGTGAATGGAGACACTGGTTCCATCCAGTAGCACCTCTGACACTAACATAATGAAGACTCGGCTTTCAGAAAATTATGCCAACCAACTCTCAGCTTAAGCACATCGGTCTGATTTTCTAACAGAAACACATTTCTTGGTATTGATTAATTTGGGAGCCGGCCATTTTCTTTGCGACAGACATACATGTGGCACATGCTGGCTCTGAGCCTCTCAGTAATTTCCACATTCTCTCTGATCAGTATCAGCTGGAAGAACAGATAGTATAAGGACCTGAGTGTTTTGGTTTTCTCAAATAAGAGTGACTATAGTGCTGATGCTTAGAGACTTTTGTGCTTCCTGACTGGGCCAGGCTTTCCTGGGTTAGACTGGGTCTGCAGTAGTAACCTGCCCAGAGCTGATTAGAGGATTTTATTGTGGGCTCAGAACTTAGACTGTTTTTCTTCAAAGGTGGAATTCCTGCCCTGCAGGCCTGGAAGTGTGAATCTGCAGTTTATTGTGAGGTTGAGAGAGCTGAAAGGGAAAACAACCTCCCCTCTCATGGGTCTATTGTCATCTGCAGCCCATGGGGAAAGTAGAAGAAAATGATGCCTTTTACAGAGAATAGGACCACTTATACAGGGGTGGTTCCTCCAGCCTCAGCTCTGAAGGAGGTTTTGTCCTCTTCCCACCTCAGAAGCTCCCCTCCCAGATCCAGCGATCTCATTTCAGTTCCCAGCCTCACCGTGCTCCATGCTGTGGTCCAGCTCACAAACCTCTGGATTTCCCTCCACTTATATGACTCTGCCTCACCTTTTGTGACCTGCTCCTTCCCCAATCATCGCTTCCACAGTCGTCCTTGAATTTCGCCATGTCTCTATAGTTCTACCAACCCCTTAATGAAGCAGAGTTTTGTTAGTTTCCTATTGCAATGGCTTTTCAGTCTGTCATGTTCCCACTTATCTAAGGGTCATTTGCTCCCAGACTCAAATCCATACACTTTACCTTGACATTTTAACAAAAAATGCACATTCTTCAGTTTTCTTTGCATTTATGTGGTAAAAAGTACAAAACTGATACAAGAAAACATAAAATGTAAATACATTTATTGGGTTGATTACATAAAGGAAATATGTTTTGTGAGATAGTTAGATGCAAAAAATGACTAGTTAACATTGGTTAAAAACTGGTCTTTTGGGGGATGCTAGGATTGCTCAGCGGGTTGAGTGCTCGTCTTGCAGGCCCGGTGTCAGAGGATTAAATCTCGGCCTGTGTGGACCCATATGCTGAACTGCGGTGTGTCCCAGTGTGGTTCTTGCGAGGCAAGCCTCCTATGTGGGAGGCCCCTGGTTTAGCTCCCATCCTGGGTGTGCTTTTTATGTGGGAGGCCCCCAGCTGGTTCCCACCCTCCACAGCCCTATGCCCACCTGTGTAGAACGAAAACATGTGGAAAACCAATGACATACAACTATGGAGACTTCTCTGGGCTGTCCCTCTTCTGTCTCCCTCTCTCTCTCTCTCAAAAACAAAAAATAATCTTAAAAAATAGTCTTTTTGGAAGTGATAGTATAATGCGGTTTCTGCTCTATTACTTTTTTTTTCCCCATTCTTCATCCTCTTCTATGTTCTAATCATTGACAGACTTTCGCCTTCTAGTGATTCTTTTTCATAAAAATGATATGTGAAAGTGGCAATCCTGCCCATATTTGTGATAGTAATAAAATATTCCCTTTGGCTTGGACCAAGTAAACCTAGTGTGGCTTTGGGCTTTTTTCTTTCTATCGAATAAACACCTCTTCTCCCTCCTCACTCTATGGAGGTTATATTACCAAAAAGAAAGGGTCTTTAGTTGAAAAAAATAATGTAAGAATGAAACTGATTTTACTTATTATAAGAAGTATAATCTGTCACATTCTTTACTTGTTTCATCAGACATTTGAATGAAGTATCTAACAAAGAATAAACCATGGATTTATACTGAAAGACTCATATTGCAACTTTAAAATCTAAAACTATCATGGATGGTATTATGGGAAATTTTAATTTAATTACTTAGATTCAGAAAAATTTGCTTACACTGTGGCAACAGTTGGTTAACAGAGTTATTTTTCTGAGGCTGCCCCCGACATACACACACACACACACACACTCATCTAAACTAGATCACTTTCTGTTGTATAGATTAGTGAAATAGTTATATGAAAACAAAATGTCAAGAAATTAGATCTCTTCTAAAAACTGAATGGAATAACACAGAACTAGACTGAATGGCATAATATCCATATGGCTTAAAATAGTCAATGAAGTCACAATGGTGTTCCAAAGAAGTACTTGCCACAGGCCATTAAACTGAATATTTGTGAATAAATATTTTAAATGCCATTCTGGGATGCTCATCATATCTACTTCTTATATAACACACAGTGCTGTTTTTACTGTGCATATAAAATGGTTAAGTTTATATATTACCTAACAAAAGTGATGAAAAGAGCAACCAGTCATCAGCCCTGTCTTTAGCTTGGATTCAGACATCTGTGGGAAACTCTGTGCTGTGGATAGGACCCTGGACTGGGCATCAGGAAGCCTAGGATCCCATCATAGAATCCATATAAAATGTCAAAATGATGTTAACCAAAAACCCTACCTTTCAGCGCTTCAGGTTTTGACTGAAATTGATAATAGTCACCGTTCATTGGGCACTTACTATGTACCAAAACTATATTAAGTGCTTCACAAAAATATCTCTTTCTTTTTTATAGCACTCCTATGAAGTATTATCTCTGCTTAATAGATGGGTAATATTTATATATTTATTTATTTATTTATTTGTTAAATTTATTGGAGTGATGTTGATTAGTAAAAATTACATAGGTTCCAGGTGTGCATTTCCATAGTACCTCGTTTATGTGTTACAATATGTGCTCACTCAGAGTCAGTTCTCTTTCTATCACCATATATTTGATGCCCATCCTTCCTCTTCTATCCCCCTCCCTCTTACACTCAGGTAACCACTAAAATATTACCGTATTTTTTGGTCCATAAGACGCACTTTCCCCCCCAAAAAAAGTGGAGGGAAAAGTGTGTGCTTTTTATGGAGCAAATACTGCAAAGAAAAGTGCATGTTGGGGAGCTTAGTGATGCCGTGGAAGCCTGCAGCCAGATCAGAAAGCAGGGACTGCGTGGAAGGAGAGCGGGTCCAGGCGGGTCAGGTGCATCTTATGGAGCGAAAAATACGGTAACTGTCCATAAGTTGTTTTTCCTTGTTATTTTCA
Source organism: Craseonycteris thonglongyai (assembly GCA_004027555.1). Classification (NCBI taxonomy): domain Eukaryota; kingdom Metazoa; phylum Chordata; class Mammalia; order Chiroptera; family Craseonycteridae; genus Craseonycteris; species Craseonycteris thonglongyai. The sequence continues at coordinate 4,798 of PVKE010032736.1, forward strand.
GTTGTATATTCCACATATAAATGAATTCACGTGGTTCTTGTTTGTTTTGTTTTTTTGGTCTGGCTTATTTCACTTAACATGATGATCTCAAGGTCCATTCATGTTGTCACAAATGGGAGTATTTCATAGTTTCTAGTAGCTGAGTAGTATTCCACTGTGTATGTGTAGCACAGCTTCTTGATCCAGTCATCTATCAAAGAATACTTTGGCTGTTTCCATGACTTGGCCACCATGAATAGTGCAGCAATGAACACTGGGGTACCTATGATTTTATGGGCTAAGGTTTTCAAATTTGGGGGGTAAATACCCAGAAGGGGTATTGCTGGGTGTGTGAAAGCTCCAGTCCCAGTCTGATAGATGAGGAATTGAAGTTAAGAAAATCCAATATCCATACAACTATTAATTTTAATAATAGTAACTAGTAAAATAATAATAGACCGACAAAAACTGTGCTACTATGCCAAAATGTGAAAAATGCATATTGTCCTTATACTTACAAGGCACTTTACCCTCCCTACACATTAGCCCATTTAATCTCAACACAAGTCCTAAGGGATGGGTAGGGACCTTTTTTCCTCCCATTTTACTAATGAGGAGCCTCAGGTACAAGGAATGAGCTTTAGTATCTCAGCTCATAATCAGAGCTTCATATGAAGCTAAGCTTGTCCTTTTCTCCATGTGTGTGTGTGGATTTTTGACGTGGGAAATATTGTGAAATGATTTTCTCTATGTGCTTTGTATAAGGAAGGAATAGATGAGGTTTAAAAAGAAGGAAACATCAAGTGATTAAGAGAAAAAATATAAAACATTCAAGGGTCCATTCTATTTCTATAAATTATTGGTAAAGCATTTATTGTAGGGTAATTTAGCTCCTATAACCGTAACTGTTTCTTAGAATAATAGAGTTAAATAGTGATGATCAAAATTGGATTATTTTGTTGAGTTAATGTTTTAATTTTACTTTTTAAGTGCTCCCATTTTGAGGGCTTCTTGTCTTGCTTATGTTTTGGAGACTGTATCTGGATAATCAGAGACCCCTGCACAATGACAATAGTGTCCACTTGCATTGAAAATCTGCTCTGTCAGGCATCATGTTGCCTGCTTGTCACATATCAGCTCAGTTTATTCCCATGATAATTCTACCAGATGGGCCATATTTCCCCCAGTTCACAGATACAGAAATTGAGATGAGATGAGAGCACCGAACTACACTGTGTGGAGCAGAGCCTGGCCTTGAACACACCTGCAGCACAGCGCCTGTGCCCTTCGGCACGGTACAGCTCCCTTTTCTAAGTGATCTGACGGTCATCCAGTCTGCTGCTGCTATATTAACATGCTCTGATCCTGAGCCCCGCTGAGCATGTGTGAAGTTATGAAATGAACGTAGCCCCTCTTCCTGGAACCTCAGCTTTACTCAAGAGTTAAGGGAACAAGAGTTATTTTATAATAACATTGAAATCAAATTAGACTTACCGGTATTAAGCAGATGAATATAAGATTCTCATTCACCTTTAAAATGGGAATAGAAGGTTGTCATAAAAGGTTGGAAGTTGTTTTGAGGTTTCCCTTGGGCTTTGCCCACAGATGACCTTTGTCCTCTGACTGTAAGGATGTCACTTGAAAAACACTGAGAGGCCTGTTCATCGTTTGGTTCCTTCATTGAAAAGTCAAGTGTGACTCTCACCAAATGTAAACGACTCAGCCATGTTGACTTCTGTTGATTCTTCCTCTTTGAGCCACTTATTCTTTCTGAATTTAAAGATTAAAAACAAACAAACAAACAAAAAACATGGCCCAACTCATGAAGACTCTTGGGGAAAAAATGCCCATTAAAGTGTCTAGAATTAAACTAATCAAAAGTATTTCTCCTCTTTCCTCTTTTTATTCTTAGACATATTTTAAAAATTCTTTGTTTGTCATGCATTTGCCATCACTAATCTAATAGGGATCATGGATCATTTATTAAACCCAATGGAGATTTTCGTGCATTCTGACTAATTTGGTAAGTGTGAACAGCTAATTCAGATCCCGAATACCATGCAGCAGGGGAGGGGTAAGCCAGAAGCTACGTCAGATACTCAGAGTCTCTGAGTGATTATCAGTGACTCTGAGAATATGCAAGCCACCTAAGGAGGAGTGTGTGATTTTCTGGGTGACCAGATGGCCCTAACATGCACTGTGGTGATGCTTAGCCAAGTGGCATTTATAGGGTTTGGAAATCTATTATGCTCCTCCTACCAGAATTTCTTATTGGGAATGCCCCATGCTATTTCTCTTCTAGCATAAGCAAAATACTTTACTAAAATTTTCTACTATGTAGTTTTTCATATCTGTTTAAGAGGGCTGAACTGAATAATTTGAATCTCCAAATTTTACTTTGGGGCTTGAATAGTTTAGCTCAATGGTTTTTATTGTCCATGCAAATAGATTAATGGTAAGATCTTTACTTGCTTTGTAATTGTGTAGATGCATTCTATATGAGAGTTTACAAATCTTGAAAAAACGTTTAGAAATCCCAAATCACATTATGAGCTGTATGTGGCATTCAGCAACAAAGCATTGTCCTGGCACCTGTGGTTACAAGGCAGTTTTAAAGACCGGCATTCTGTAAGCACAGATATTTGTACCCCAAGTGTGATAGGAGCTTTCCACATTAACTTAAATTGGTTATATTTGACAATTGAACATGCAGCAAAAAAATAATAGTTGTTTCTCATAAACTCAACCACACCCTGAAAACACTTCTTCAGGTTGTTTTTAGTACTGCCTTAAAATTATAGGTCTTAAGTTTGGGTCTCACTATAACAAAATGAATGTATGTTTGTGTTATTTAAATAACCCTTTGTTAGCAACATAACTCCCATGTACCCTATTGGTTTGTCTTTGTCCACTGTAAATGGCATCATAAGCAAGGACTACTGCTCTTCCCACTTACTTTACCATCATTTTTATGAGTCACTCAACTTCAGCCCCAATTAGGCTTCTGGTGATATTAAGCCTTCAGGTGAGGGCTTCCTTACCTGAGCTCCTATTCTCTCTCTAGGAAGGATACCCAGATTAAGTCAAAGGGATTGACTGATCTGACCTGTGAAGGAGTGTCCTTGTAAAACTGGGGTTTTATTAACCTGGATTCAATCATAGTCTAAGTAATTCACTTTGTGAATATTTTGAATAAAGTTTCTGAAACTTACATTGTGACAACTAAAGTGATAAGAGAGATAAGGTTTTTGTATAGATACATTAAAAAAAAAAAGACATTTCTAAAATGAAGTAAAAATAATATTGAGTGTGGTGTTGTCAGGCAGGGGAGGGGGCGTTGTTTGGGAGGAAGGGGAGAGGGGCAGGATGGATTTTAGAATATCAAGCACCACACAGCGCAGTCGTGCTTGGTGTGCTAAATGGCGTCTAGGGTCAGTTTCCCTCCTCCTAGAATTACTCATTTACTCCAGAGAGGTCAATTGAAAACTTATTTCATGTGTCTCAGATGACCTGTATTCTTGATGCCTTCACATAAGTAATGTTTATCTTCACATATACTTTACACCTCTTCACTTGTTAGGTAGGGAGGCCCCTGTAACTACTATCCTCCGGAAAATGATTTTCCTTCTCTTGGTCTCTTTTTCCTTCTCTACAAAATGAGAGGGCTTGACTGAGGTGACCTCTCTCATATCCCTGCTGGCATTAGCATTCTCTAATGACAGACTCATGTCCATTGGCTAATGTGAATTTTTTGTTGTGTTGTCTGTGTGTGTGTGTGTGTGTATGTGTATAAAAGTCCTGTTCAGACCAATTCCCTCATCCCTTCTTTTTCTTACTTTAGAACCTGCTTCCTCCTTCCCAACACTACATCCCAAAAATTAATTCCTAAAGAGGTTTCTTCATATTTTGTCCATGTATGTGGATCCATTGTTCTCAGACTTACAGAGGCATAAAATGGTAGTAGAGAGAAGGATGCTTCTAGGTTCTTAGGGATGATATAGTACACCCCAAGAAAGGACTCATGCATGCTATGGCTCTCCTTATGCTATTCATTATGTTCCACCAACTATATCTGAGAGGCAACTGTAATAGGAGTTAGAATGATTGACAGCTAGTAAGTAGAATATGCTTATATTGCCGAAATTCATGGAGATGAGCAAAAAGGCCTGCAGCTGGTATGTGTCTGTCAAAGTCAAGGCAACCAACATGCACTGATGGAATATCACATACAAAGGCACGCTGCTGGATGTTTTAGTTAGAATCTGTATTCATCCTCACAGTAATCTTGAATGACCGACAGCATTCTATGTTCGAGGAAACTGCAGCTTTCCCAGACTCTCACAGTAGCTAGCAGAACTGGAAGAGCAATCCAGGTTTTCTGACTCCAACCCTGTGTTTTCCAATGATCATTAATGAAGTTCTTCCTTCTGTGAAATGAAAGAGCCCATGTCCTTAGACCCAGTGGTTTCAGGTCAACTCAACTGTTGTTTTGGTAGGGTTGAAAGCAACTCTTAAAAATGTTCCGTAGTTCCATCAAGTGAACTTGAAGAGCAGTCAAAACTGTGATAATGAAGTAAAATTCGCAACCCATTAAACCAAGGTCAATAGTTAAGTTCAATTATGCTTAGCACTTTCAGGTTACATAAATATTGAATTGTCAGATTTAATAAACTAAAATTTACTCACCCTGCAGTCTTCCAACTTCATTGTTTTAAGGCCTGCTAAGGCATGTTGTGTTAGTAAAACGCTTTTTTTTTTTTAACTGAACTTGTTCATTGAAGAAGAGTTTATTTGTGGCACTTGATTTGAGAAATATGAAGAATTGCACATTTTGATAGTCTGTGGGTGACCTACTGTGATTCAAAGGAGAGATTTAGAGGAAGGTAGTTTTGTGATACCAGGGTGGTTCAACAGGTTGAGCACTTACCTTGCAACAGTGAGGTCTGGGCTGGAATCTGCGCCCCAGCCCCTGCAAACTCTTATGCTGAACTATAGTGCACTGGTAACCACTGGATGGTGATGAAGGTTCTCGCCTCCCACACGAGAGGCTCCTGACCTGGTTCCCACCCCATGTGGCCGCACAGCCACCTGTGTGGAAAGAAACTATGTCACAATTTAAAGACGTACAACTATGGAAACTGCTTTGGGCCCTCCCCACTTCTCTCTCTCTTTCCTCTCGAAACAATAGGTAGTTTTGTTTTTTAAATAACTTCAGAACTCAGAAACCAATTATCATTGATCCTAAATAAGTTGCTTACCTGGCTATGCATACTCTGAGTGATCCTTAAAGGTCTAGCCCTCGGTTCAATGCTATGGATTGCTTCCATGGTTTTAGGAACCTGCATCTGGATACTTATTCTTTTTTCTTAAACTTTGGCTGGTAGTCCCAATAGTTCACTGGATATTGGTACCTAAATGTATTGCAGTAATCTCAAAGTAAACATATTAAGAACTGAACTCACTTTCTCTCCCATTTCCTACACTTCCCATCACAGTTAATGACATCACCATGCACCTGGTTTCATAAGCCTAAAAACACATATTTTTACTGATTCCTCTTTTGTGCCTTATTCCACAGAACTAAGTAGGCAATAACTTCTGTAAATTTCACCTCAGAAACGTGTCTTAAATTCAGTCTCTCTTTTCACCTTACCTCTGGCTGACTTAGCTAAGGAACTCATTGCTTTTGGAACCCTTGCAAAAGATCTTATCTTGTTTCTGTTTTGGCATCTGTTCATCTTTTGCCAACTTTGATGTCATTTCCCGGTGCCTACAGGATAAAATTCAGACTCCTTGGTATGGCCAGAGTCCCTCGAGGGCCTCATCTCTGGTTACTGTCATCTCATGAAGTGTACTTCATGGTCTTCTCAGACTAAAACTCTTTATTCTCTAATGTCGTGCTGTTCTTCCACAATCCTCTTCCTTAGCACAAAGCTGTTCCTTCCTCACCCTAACCTTTCATGCAAATAATGAGCGTTTATTGATTGGAAATCTGCTATTTCTCTGAAAAAGATCCAGCTCATATGTTATCTCCCTCGCTGTTTCCAAGATCTAGTTGTCCCCTCTCATGTCCCTCCAGGGCACTTTGTACTTCCCTCCACTGCTTGTGTTTTTACCTCTGCGTAGATGTTACTGGAAGGATCTTCGAATGAGAGACTAGTTTTTTACTTCCTTCCTTTATAACAGTATTTGACATGTAGTGCCTTGTCAGTGAATTTTACTACTGAGTGGATGTTCTGAAAGCTGAGTGTGAAAGAGCACAAGCTCACAAAGGAGTTAATTTTGGATGTTCTTAGTGATTTCAGGACCATTAGTAGAGACTTTGATGCACAGTTGATGGAAATTACCTTATAATACTAATAGTTTTCAATTCAAAGCCTATTTTATTATTATAAACAGCCAGAAAACCACAAAAATACCCTTCACACCTACCAGTGGTCACCCTTCCAATCTGTTAGGCTTTTCATTAAGAAATTTCAATAAGATTTCAGTATGACTAAACTCTAAATTACCTCCATTGGGAGACCAAGTATAATCTTTTATTTCCTCTAAAGTTCGCAGAATATTTCTAATCAATATACATTTATTGACAGATTCATTATATCAGTAAATAGGAGAATTAGGACATGTAGTTTATGTCAATTTTCCTTGTAAGTAACAGCTATCATTTAATTTATACTCTAAGTGGAATTAATCATCTAATGGTTTCCTGAACTTTGATGACTGTATTTGAGAGCATCTCCTCAACAAATAAATGAAGTACTTAATTTAGGAAATGGGGTTTTGGGTGCTAAGGTTCTTCTCATGAAAAAGTTCTCAAGTTAGAGAGGAAGCAAATGTGTTAAGATGAGGCAGCTCTGATGATGTAAAGTAAATAATTTTGAAACTAATGACTAGAGAAAACTGTCTGTAGGGCTATATATACATACCAGCCTTTCCATCCACACCAAGAATTTAAACTGCAATCTAAATACAGTATCAAATGTAAGAAAAGGTAGATTATTTGTCTTGTGATTACAATAAAAGCAACTTTTAAATCTAGTTTAATCTAATAATATCTGTGTAGTTTCCCTGCTGATATTTGCAAGAAGTAATGAATGATTTTACTGAGACTGAATTAAGCAATTTACAAATGGGAAAACCTCCAGTGTCAGTGCAATTTCATTAAAACATTATTAGTTTCTGGTAAGGATTATTATACATTTTCTGTGGAATACAAATCAGTTTGCAGGTAGTAGAATGCTATTTATAATTAAAGATGCTCTTTGAAAACTAAAATTAATTAAGGCAGGCTCAGTTGCCATGTTTTGTTGCGGTGTTGGTGGAATCTATTCATCTCCCAATAGCAGCAGTCGGAAGAAGACTGGGTAATTCAATGGTGGGTTTGACTAAAGAGGAGTGTGTTGAATGAATATATATGCAGACGCATAAAGGAAGAGTTGTCATTAAAGCGATGATACAAGTTTAGATGGATATACTCACATACACACACAGGCATTACATATTTTTCTAAGTTTGGACATGGGCTGACTTTGAAAAAATATTAATGCAAATTCATTCATTCAGGTTGACAGTCTTTTTTATTTAAAGTTGTCTACATTGTCTGAATATGTAGAAATATCATAAGGAGGTTAAAGAGAGCGGTTTTTTTTCTTTCTGCCAGATAAAACATGCTAATCCTATTGTATAGTTTCTTTTAAATATTTATTTATTTTTAATTGTTTTTTGACAGAGAGAGAGAGAGAGAGAGACAGAGACAGAGAGAGAACTGAACTGGGTGAGCTCCCAGTTTAGCACATGGTTCCGCACGGGCCGGGGCCAGGATTCGATCCTCGGTCCCCGGCAATGCAAAGTGAGCACTTAACCCACTGAGCCATCCGGCTTCCCCTCTTTTAAAACACTTAAAATTTTATTTGTATATTATCTCTCACAGAGTTTAATAAATCAATCATCTCAAAAGCATAGTTTCTGATTTATTTTTTCCTGGTAGGCTTTGTAGTAGGATTGTATCATATGTCAAGACTCATAAGCAAAGAACAATAAACAAAAACATCTGAAAATCATAGGTAGTGTAATTAACAATCTTTAATCTGCTATATTATCATTTAATGTTTTGCATTTAAGAATCACTTCCCTGCCTCTCCTACTTCCCAACTTATCTTCTATTCCCAATCTGTATATACTTGCAGTCTTGGACAAAGAGGAAGGTATAGGTCATTGTTGTGTGGGGGTCCTTGTGCCTCTACAAATAGACATAATTCAAAACACTTTGTGAGGGGAAGCCGGGATGGCTCAGTGGGTTAAGCACTCACTTTGCAGCGCCGGGGACCAGGGATCGAGTCCCAGCCCCGACCCTTGCGGAACCATATGCTGAACTGGGAGCTCCCCCAGTTCAGTTCTCTCTCTGTCTCTGTATCTCTCTCTCTCTCTCTCAAAAAAAAACAAAAACAATAAAAAAAATAATAATAAATAAATAAATATTAAAACACTTTGTGAAAACATGTTAACAGTTTTATATTTAAAACCACTGGCATAATTAAAAAGGTATTATAGAATTTCAGTATTGTTTACAAAAGACACTTGGATTCCTGATAATCCTTTCAATGGTTTATTCTTTATTGGATACTGTGCTCTAGATAAGAATAGAATCCCCTTCATTTTCCATTTCTCTGTGCTCTGAATCTGCTGTTTGTGGCACATAGTTGAGTATCGGTGACTGAGTGTAGAATTGGAGAAATAACACACAACCCTTCTCTTGTGTGTATTGTGTTATATCAACATTGTCAGTATTTCTAATTCTTTTGTTCTCTCAACTGAGACCCCTTAAATGTGGGTTTTATACCTTTTATCTCTATGTTCCTTAACCTAGTACAATGCCTACAAGCACTTAATAGATGCTTGATACATACTTCTTGACTGATTAATCTAATTAATAAAGAAATGATTTCCTAAAGTTTTAACACTGAAGGTATGTGCTTTTGATCATTTTGATCATTTCAGAATCTACTCTGTTTTTAATACTATGCTGTCAATCAATAGGGAGAACACCATCAATAAGGTAAAACTAGTCCAAGTCATAATGGTCCAATGTTCCTCAACTGGTGAATTGGTGACTAACGAGTGCTACTCAAGCTGACATTTGCATGGAGTTAACACAGGCCTATTAATCTAGAGGAATAATTGAATATGAACATTCAAGAAAGTACATAGAAGGTAATACTGTTTCTTTTTAACACATCATATCTGTTTTTAAATTAACATTATTAACTTTTTAATTGAACATTATTAAGCCACATGCATATTATAGTTCTCAAAAACCATATTTGGTGTGTTACTTTTAAGTCATTATTTTTACTAATAAAATGTTAGTAATTTATTTGCAATTGTGTCCATTATGCTATATTCCTGTGTCTTTAAACAAGCAAGTTCCCCCTAAATGGGGTAAATTTTTCTTTTAAATAATAATTATATATATATATATGTGTATATATATACATATAATGTATATATATGTATGTATATAATGTATATATATATATATACATATATATATATGATAATGGATTGTACTTGTCACAAGAGTTTAACGAAGAGTGAAAAGAATTAGCTGAATGTTTTTACCAGCTCAAATTCTGTAGCTATGCCACACCACATAAGTCTGTGGGAATATAGGTGATATTATAGCTAGGGTTCCCAGTGTTCAGGACCGTATTGGATAAAGCAGCACAGCCATTTGGGAACATCAGTGAGCATGAAATTGATATTGATTTAATGCCCAACAAAAAATGTTCTAAAATCTGAAATGTGTTTTTGAATGTAAACTTGAATGCATTCTGTTATTTTCATTTCATCTTTTGTTATTTTTCTCTTTATTCTGGTTACTTCCCCCCAATTTCAGTGTTTTATTTTTAATCTTTTTCTTGTATTGTTTATATAAATGCAAGGTATGTTGAGTATTTTCTGGAAAAAGGCAGGTTTATTTACAAACATATAAATAAATAAGCAAAACCTATGTAGTACAGACTGGGGAAATAGTAAGTTTCCTTGAACTAACTTAAGAGGTGATTCATGAGAAGAGAAAACTTACTTTACGAAAAGGGGAATAGGCAGAAGGTTAGATATTTGAACTTCTTATATTGATGTTTTGTCTTCTTTCTTTCCAATTTTTGAGTCTATATTTGGATCTCTGTAAGCTATATTACTGACTATTAACACAAAGTCTGATTTTCCAGGATTAAATCTAAGAAAATATGGAAATTCCCACTTAACCCTTTACTTGGGAATAAGTGAAAAGAAATAATTGATAATGAGAGTCACTTGTAATTTATGATTGTAATTAAGAAATGCACTTGCTTGTCCCTGTTACAATTGATTTCTTTGAGCAAATCTACCATATTTTTAGTATAATTAATAGGAGCCATAAATCTTTCTTTGCAAGCTGTTTCTTTTAACAACACAGTAATATAGGAACATGAGGTTTTAGGATGACATCCTGTTAGATATTTAGCTAAAAATTTCCTGCATCATTTAATAAATGTGCCAAATGGAGTCCACCCACAGCACATTAGAAATTAAAGCTATCAACAGTTTACTTGGTTTCTCAATACTTTACGCAGTGAAGTTATACTTTTCCATAATATTTATGATTATTTTATTTGTGTTGTTTAGCTTAAATAACAATTTGATATTATAGCATTGCATAGGTCTCAATCTAGATTTTTTAAAAATGTAGCTTGTGTTTATTTATTTTTTTGCTTCTTTATTTTTAGTCTATTTTGGCTTATGTGTTTAAATTTTCTGGTACTGTTTTACATATACAAGGGCTACCTAAAAAGCATACACGGTAGACATGCAACTGTTCTCATTATATTGACAAAGGCTGTATTTTTTCTGGACAGCTCTCATATATGATACCTTATTTATATATAAATATTTGTCACAGGTTTTCAATCATATATATGTATAGATTGTAAATACTTTCTTTTAATTGAATATTATTAATAAATACCAGTAGATATTTGTTGTTTTTAGAAGTGGCATTTCCTAAAGTGCTATACTAACTTTTATTGAAAATCTACCCTTTCTTTTCTAAAAGATAGAGTGTTTTATCGCAATACAAAGTAGAGTGTTACTAAAGCTGCCTCTTTCACAATGTTATGACGATGTTTCCTCTTTCATTCTCTGAAGTATTTGGAGTTTATAAGACAGACTAAATACAATTTTGGAGAGATACAGTAGTTATATCTACCCTCTTGAGGTCTGGAGACTTGCCTCTTACTTAAAAGTGAAAATGACAACAACCAAGATGAGCTTATAGTATAAAGTGAGTGTAAATGTTCATCATCTCTGAATATCTGGTGGTCTACACTGGTTCTCTTAAGCATTAAATCCCAGTAGTCCAGGGAAACCACGAATATACCAAGAATCAATAGTTGAGCACCTTCCAAATTAGGTGCTTAAGTTTACCATCTTATTATGGTTCTTAGCAAAACTTGACCCCACAAAAGACCCTTTTTGAGTCAAATGCTTTTGATGGAGGCTTTGGTTTCTTGTATAACTTTCCAACATTTCTGGGGGTATGATTCCTCAAAGAAGTCTTCACCACCAAGAGTAAGTGGGCCCTTTCTTGGGCCTTGGCCTTCATTCCCAGACCTGCCTTCTGCTACTTCACCATTTCTTCCTTTGCACCAGCCATGTAAAATGGTCCTTAGTTTCCCAAATGATTTACACTTATTTAAGACTCTAAGACATTGCTTTTACATTTGTTTATATTATTCTTCTTTATTCTCTCTACAAAACTACTACCTATCCTTTAAACTTCAACTCAAGTATCGGTATTACCATCTGTCTTTGACTTTCTGTGGTAGAATTTATTGCCTTCTTCTTCTTGAATTTATACTACTACACAATAGCTCTGTTAACACTTAGCCTGTTAAATTATAATTATGTGATATCTTTTAGGTACTCACTAAGCCAAAATCTTTAAGTATAGCAATTTTTATGTCTTTACCATTTATTTCAGTATCTACTGCTCAATATCTAGGTAATGCAACCTTTATTGAGTGAATCAAGGAGAAGCTTCAGGAAATCTATTCATTATATAGCTAAGATATCTGAAAGAACTGTGAATTCAGAAGAGTCAGTGTGTCTAGTATTCATACCATTGTTGTTTATTCTAATCATGATGAACAATGTGCAGTCCTTGATATATCCACTCTACAAAAGAAGTGCTATGCACTTGTCCAGAGCTACTAAAGTCACCACTTGTGAATGACAGTCACTCATCTAAGCCTGGGTTCTAATTTCTTAGAAGCAATATGCGCCATTGTTTATTATCACTGACACACAAGGGTACTTAGATTGGTTTGAAAGTTATTTTAACTAAAGGAAGAAGGCTAGTACCTGTGACCAAGTCAGGTTCAGTGTTAGGGGTTGTATTTGAGGGAGTACTTTTGACTTTTGAGTAGGTACGGTAAGTTTGAGAAATTGAACTTCAAGAAGAGTCTAGGAAGAGGGCATTGAATTTAACTTGAATAGTTTAGCATTAGTGCAAGTGTGTCTGGCTAGGTCTACATGTTCAATATCTCTTATTTTTAATTATCACAATTCTTTTAAATATGAAATTTCACATTAAAGTCACTACATTTATTACTTTTTGACCATGTATGTTTCTTCTAAAAGTTGTTTTGATAAATATGTGATATTATAAGGCTGAGCTTCAATTCTATAAAATAAAAAGCAAGCTGTTCAAAATTTGTTCTCTGTCTAGAAACGTGTGCTACTTCAGCCAAATCCCAGCATGGAGGAAAACAATTGAACTATGCTTACAAGGTCCTCAACTTAATTGTCAGACCTCATACTCTTAGGCAAATAGCTATTTAGATTGCAGTATATATGATATTTATTAATATATTGTTAGGCTGATCAGATGTTACATTTTAAATGGGACAGAAAACAACAGTATTGTCCTGTGTCAAACAGTATGTATGGTCAGTCTACTGGCACCTTGAATTTAGTCCAGTGAGACTAGGCTAACCATACATGCCATTTGAAAGAGGATAGTACCGTTGTTTTCCATCCTGTTTAAAACAAGACTTCTGGTCAGCCTTTGTATAATGAATAGACACTTCAAATTTAAAGGTTGATTTAGAATTGTATGCTATACCTGAAAAGAAATTCTTTGACATGTAATATGAATGAGGTTATTACAATTGGTTTCACTGCGAAGGCACAGGGAATGGCAACCTTTTCATTACTTTCACACTTGGTGCTTAAGCCAACTAAATATATCCTTAAGAATTTGTTCTTTAGAAATTCTTAAAATAATCTTCAATTAAATCACTTGGAAAAATTTCTCCCTCTCATACATTCTTTCACCTTTTACTTCTATTTTCCATAAATTATTCTGTTTGATTTTGATTGCAATCAAGCAGCGATCTTTTGAAAATTAAAGCAGGCCTGCCAATAAAGAACCACCTTGGATACAGTGTATAGAAGACGCTGATGTCAAATGAGGCTGAGTGAACGCTCCCAGCT
>PVKE010032737.1:0-18311 GCA_004027555.1 Craseonycteris thonglongyai
GTTATATAATGATATGAATAGATGTTCTTGTTTTTCCCTTCAGTGTGATGAATCGACAGATATAAGTGATACAGCACAATTCCTTGTTTTCGTTCGTATGGTTTTTAAGGATTTTACATCTAAAGAAGAATTGTTGGGTATGATTTCTTTGAAGGAAAGGACTAGAGGTGTAGACATATTCAAAGCCTTTAAAAACTTGTTCAATGATTTGAAAGTACCAATTTTTAAATTAGTCTCAATAACAACGGATGGCGCAGCTGCAATGATAGGTTGCATAAATGGATTTATAGCCCTATGTCGAAATGACGATGAATTCCCAGCCTTTTTGAGCTTTCACTGCATAATTCACCAGCAAGTGTTAGCTAGCAAGAGACTAAACACAAAAGAGGTAATGGACATAGCATTGAAAATTGTTAATTCAATTCGAGGAAGTTCCCTCAAACGTCGTCTCTTCCAACTGCAACTTGATGAAGGCCAACCTGAATTATTACTACATACCGATGTCAGATGGCTAAGCAGAGGTAAATTTCTGCAGCGATTTCGTGATTTATTGCCTGAAATTATAGATTTTCTTCACGAACAAAATGGAAACTGAAAATTTAAATGATGAAACTTGGCTTAGTGACTTAGCATTTCTTACGGATTTTACTTCAATATTAAGTTATTTAAATTTAGAATTACAAGGTAAAAATAAAACAGTAATTGATATGATCAGCTGCATAGACGCATATAAAACAAAATTTATTTTGTTAATAGAAGATCGGCAACAAAATAATCTGAGTCATTTTCCAAATATGGTGGATAACCTACAAAAACATAAAAATATTAATAATAAGATCGACAAATACTTCGCGGAAATCCAAAAATTGAAGATTTTGAGGTAAGATTTCAGGATTTTGAAAAAATTAAAGAAATTGTGGAATTTATATCTTTTCCTTTTAAACAAGATTTAAGTGTGAAATGCATTAGCCAAAAAATTTCAGACATATTTCATATGGATCAAAAGGCATTAGAAAATTAAATGATAATTTTACAAACTGACTTAATCTTACAAGCCAGAAAATTTGAAGAAGATTTTTGGAAATATGTCAACCGAAAAAAATATCCCAGTATCACCAAATGTAGCGAATATATCTATTCTTGTTTCGGATCTACATACCTATGCGAATCGGCATTTTCATACTTGAAGCTAACGAAGACTAAACAACGTTATGTCTTGACTGATTCCCATACTGAAGACTCATTATTATTATCTTTGTCAGGATATACACCTAATTATGATTCCTTGGTTAGAGACATGCAAGCTCAGTCTTCCCATTAATGTTAATGCAACAAAGTAAATTCTAAATCTGTCTTTATCTGTAGCTACTTTGAATTAATAAATATTGTTAATAATTATCCATGTTCTTGTAATTCCCCTGGACGTGAGTGTTTTGGCCCTTTAAATAATTATTGTTGTTGTTTTTTACCTAGGTAGATAAGACGTATGTTATATTTCAGTACGAGGTGTACTCAGCGAGCTATTGATAGATTAGCAAAAAGTAAGTTATAGTATTCTTTCATGATAAATTTTCCTGGCCCCCAAAAAACGTGAAAGTGAAATATTGAAATCAAATTATCAGCCATACTGTGCATTTTTATAACAACTTTTTCATATTTACGAACAAATAGTACAACAACTTATACATTGCAGTTGATAAAAAAATTAAATTACATTTTAAGTAGTAAAAATCTATCTTGAAAGTGTCAGAAAATCGAATTTTTTAGGTACCGCATGTACAGAATGCTGCTATCAAAAGTTGGGTCTGGAAATTTATTTTCTTCATGAGCCTATATCTCGAAAACTTAGTAAGTGATTTAAAAAATAAAAAATAGTTTTGAACATATATTTTACTTATCTACCCATACCTCGCTGGAGTGCACCTTATACTGAAACACAGTGTATAAGCATAGTATGCATTTCACACCCCTTCTTCCCCCTTAGACTACACCTATGACAACAAGTCGATCGCGGCACACTTTTAAGATAAAAAGTAGATCTTATATACAGAATAGTTGGCCACCCTGGTATATACAGATAGTATTAAAAATAGAACTGAGAGGGAAGCCGGGATGGCTCAGTGGGTAACATGCTCGCTTTGAAGCCCCGAACCCGGAGGACCGAGGACCGAGGACCGAGGATCGAATCCCGGCCCCGGCCCATGCGGACCCATGTGCTGAACTGGGGAGTTCCCCCAGTTCAGTTCTCTCTCTGTCTCTGTCTCTGTCTCTGTCTCTCTCTCTCTCTGTCAAAAACAATAAAATAAATAAATAAATAAAAATAAAATAGAACTGAATAATCACTCAAGTGATAGTGGGAAAAGATAATTTTTAAAAACTTTACATGCGACTATGAGTCACACCCAGAACAAAGCCTTGGGTATTGAATAGGGAACCAACATATCAATGTATCATGTTCACATGGCTGATGTTAAAGAGGTATTTTTCCATAGCTATGTTTTTAAATTCTTGGAAATGAAAAGAACAGTAGTATTTCTGTTTCTGTTCTATTCACATTATATCAGTCTACTGGACAAAAAAAAAAAAAGGCGAAAACAATTACGCTATGGATTAGAATATAGTTCACTATGCATGTGTGTCCATTCAAGTTAGCATATTCACAATGCCTACCAAAGCTGAATGTGTATATATTTTTCATTTTTGTTGGTTTGTTTAATTATATCTAATAAGTGATATTTAGGTTAACTTTGATTGATTGTTCACAGGAGAAAATGCTATAAAAGCATTTTAGGTGGAACAATTCTGCATAAAATTTTATCTGTAACAGAATATGTGGAGAGAAATAAGATTAATAAAGCATTTTAATACATAGCCTTTTTTAAGGTTTTGCTTAAAAATATTTTTTTATTTCTTACCAATGTGCATCTAGACCTCCAAATGTAGGGAGACTTTATGAAGTGTTCTTATATCTGCCTATATACCAGTATAATTGCGTATGGTTCACTACTCTTAAAATTCTTCTGGCTTGGCAAACAAATAATATGGTCACCCTATTCAAATAATACAGTTTTATTGAAGTTTACATTGCACTGGTCTTCATACCTTCTGTAAATTATTTCAGGTAATTCTACAAATTTTGTCCAAACATTTTATATTAACATTCTATAATGAACTACATTTTTCTATCATTCATTTGCATTTATGTATATTTGTGCAAGTCATTATTAGTTCTTTCAGCAATTACTGAGTGTTGAGAATTGATGCTCTTAAGAAAATAACTGTCCAGTAAGTAACTCTATCATTAGAACATAGAATTTAATATAAGAAAATAAAGAGAGCTATAAATAGATTTGTGTTTGGAAAAATTATAAACATGAATTCCCAGAGAATCAGGAAAGCTTTCATAGGCAAAGAGAAATTTCAACTGAGTTTTAGCGAAGAGTAATACACAAACTAAGTTTGGGTAGAGCTTTCAATCTTAGATAAATGGCTGAATCAGACTTGTCTCACCTGGACTCTGTTCATAGAGATGTGAGCAAAGTTTTATCATTTTACTTTTATATTCCCAGAACCAGTTCAAATTCTTAACATGTAGCCAGTACCTAATAAATGCTGTATGTAAACAAATACATACATGCATACATACATCAATAAATAAATAAAAATGGGCAGGGAAAGAAAATAGCAATAATGCTGTCTTTTTAATGTCTCCAAATTCTACCTTCATATTTTTTAAAATTTACAACTATTAATTAGCACCCATAATTTCTGAAATTCAGAACTTTAAATAAATCCTATTTTACAATTTAAGTTTAATCTATTTTTTTAATTTTCTACATATGTTCAACTAAATACATTTGATCAGCCTACTAAGTTTTATGTATAATGTTATTTCCCCTGGGATAATGAGAGACATAATAAATTGCTGAGTTCTAGGAATTTATAATACACAGCAAGAGATAGCATATTTTATTAAGAGGCAAACTCTTGCAAAGCAGGAAATACTAATGTGTTGCATGAGTGGTACAGTGAATACAACACTATATAATTTTAGAAAGGAAAGATAACTGACTTGAAACTCTAAAAGAGGAAAAAAATTCTTCTTGAGGAGGTGAAATTTTTACGGAAATGTAAAGATGAAATATTACTTTGTTATATTAAGAAAAGTGAAAGGACATTATTAATAACTGACATAGATAATATAAAGATTAGATTAATATTTTTATATAATAACTCTACCTAGGTGATTTAGGATGCCTTCTATATGCTACTTCTGAATATTTCAGAAATAGTGTCAATCATAGAATAAGCATATAGTCTTCCAAGGTGATTATTTTATAGAACAAATACATTGTATGCTAAAGTTAGAATGTAATTATTTAATAAGTTATTACTATTATATTTACCAAATGATTACTTTTGCTATTAGAAAAGATTAATTGAACATATTTTTTATTATGTTCACTCAAGTAAAAAAGTACAGATTGTAGATATGAGGGCTGTCTGGAAAATTCTATCCATTGTCAATATAGTGAGAATGGTTACATGACTGGATAATTTTAGACAGCCTCTGTATATAGATAATAAATATAACATAGACATATAATGCATAAAATAATGCATAATAAATGTATTATTAAATTTATTGAGGTGATATTAGTTTGTAAAATTATATAGATTTCAAGTGTACAACTCTATAATACATCATCTACAAATTGCATTGTTTGCTTATCACCCAAGGTCAGTACTCTTTCTTTCACCGTATATTTGAACCCATCCCTCTTCTACCACCCTCTTCTTCCTTTACACTCTGGTAACCAAAAAACTATGGTCTATGAGTTTTTGTTTCTTTGTTGGTCTTGTTCTTCTGTTGCTTTCAGTTCCTATCTCACATATACCGGTAAGTGAAGTCATATGGTCTTGAGTTTCCCTGTCCGACTTATTTATTGCATGTTAATTGCAATATCCATTTATGTTGTCACAAATGACAGTATTTTCTCTTTTCTTATGGCTGAGTAATATTCCAGTGTGTGTGTGTGTGTGTGTGTGTGTGTGTGTGTATTTTTTTTAATATATTTTTTATTTATTTATTTTTGACAGAGAGAGAGAGAGAGAGATACAGAGACAGAGACAGAGAGAGAACTGAACTGGGGGTACTCCCCAGTTCAGCATATGGGTCCGCACGGGCCGGGGCCGGGATTCAATCCTCAGTCCCTGGCATTGCAAAGTGAGCGCTTAACCCACTGAGCCATCCCGGCTTCCCCTTGTGTGTGTATGTATGACATCATTTTTATACAACCATCTATTAAAGGACACTTTGATTCTTTCCATGTCTTGACAGCTGAGATTAATGCTGCAATAAATATTATATATTTTTTTTCTTTTTTTTAATCTTTAAATTTATTGTTTCTGACAGAGAGAGAGACAGAGACAAAGGGGGAGAGTCCAGAGCAGTCTCCATGGCTGTAAGTCATCAGTTTTTGACATGGTTTCCTTCCACACAGTTGGACAGGGGCCATACAGTGTGGGAACTGGACTGGGGGCCTCCTCCATGAGAGGCATGTCCCCTCAAGCCAGGGGCTGAACTGTAGGGGGAAGAGAACTGAACTGCGGCCTCCCACATGGGAAGCACACCCCAGTTCAGCATAAGGGTCTGTGTGGGTCTGTGTGGGACAGGGCCTAGATTCGGGCCTCAGTCCCTGGGGCTGCAAAGTGAGCACTTAGCCTGCTGAGCCATCCCAGCTTTCCCTTGTGGAAAGAAATTTTCGGATTTTTTGGATAGATGCCTTATTGTGGTTGTAGCAATTTACATTTCCACCAGCAGTGTGTGTGGGTTCCTTTTTCTCCACAGCCTCTCTTACACTTGTTATGTTTTGTCTTGTTTGAATAAAAAAAAAACTATTCTCACAGGTGTGAGGTGGTATCACATTGAGGTTTTGATTTGCGTTTCACCAATAGCTAGTAAAGTTAATCATTTTCCCCCATATCTGTTGGCTGTTTGTATATCTTCCAAAAAACAATTAGAAATAATATATAAATGTAGTAAACAGTGGGTTACAAAAATTAATGTACAAAAATCCATTGCATTCCTATATATACTAACAATGAAATATCAGAAAGAGAAATGTAAAGAATAATACCTTTTGCAATTGCAATAAAAAGAATAAAATATCTGGGAGTAAACTTAACAAAGGACGTGAAGGACCTAAACCCTGAAAACTACAAGACATTATTAAAAGAAATTGAAGAAGGCACTATGAAATGGAAAGATATTCTGTGTTCAATAATTGAAAAAAACAACATAGTTAAAATAACCATATTACCCAAAGCAATATACAGATTTATTGTAATTTTCATGAAAATCTCCATGACATTTTTTAAGAAATAGGTTAAAAAAATACCAGGTTTGTACGGAATGAGAAAAGACTCTGAATAGCCACAGCAGTCCTATGAAAAAAAAACAAGGCTAGTGGCATCACACCACTTGACTTCAATTTATATTACAAAGCAACAATAATCCAAACAAGATGGTATTAGCAAAAAAACAGACATGAAGACCAATGGAATAGAATTGAAAACCAAGAAATAAACTTATATCTACATATACTGGCAGATAATTTTTAAGAGAAGAGCAAAAACATACAACGGAGAAAAGAAAGCCTCTTCAGTAAATGGTACTTGGAAAATTGAAAAGCCACATGCAAAAGAATGAATATAAACTCTGTCCAAATCTGTCCATACACCAAAATTAACTCAAAATGGATTAAAAGCGTAAATATAAGACCTGAAACAATAATTTGCATAAAAGAAAACATCGGTACTAAATGTGTGGACTTTGAGTTCAGGGAGGAATTTATGAAATTGACATCAAAGGCAAGGGAAGTAAAAGCAAAAATAATTAAATTGACTATATCAAATTAAAAAGCGTGTACACAGCAGAATAAATCATCAACAAAACAAAGAGGCAACCCACCAAAGGGGTGACAAAATTAGCAAACAACACCTCTGATAAGGGTCTTCTAGACAAAATATATAAAGAACTTCTGCAACTCAACATCAAAAAATAAATAAATAAATAACCCAATCAAAAAAATGGGCAGAAGACCTGAACAGACACTTCTCCCAAGGAGGTATTAATTTTAAATCCTCTGTTTATTTATCTTTAATAAAATCATAACCTTTTTATATACCACCTCACTTGGTTTCATGTGGGCACATGAATCAATAAATCAATAAATAAATTATTTGAATAAATTAATTTAGGTTTTTCATCTCATTTTGTGAACTAGTATACCAGAGGACTCTCCAAACATATTTTAACAAAGTTCTTTGATATAATTTGGTTGTATTATAATTAAATAACATTAAAATGT
This sequence comes from Craseonycteris thonglongyai, assembly GCA_004027555.1. Lineage (NCBI taxonomy): Eukaryota > Metazoa > Chordata > Mammalia > Chiroptera > Craseonycteridae > Craseonycteris > Craseonycteris thonglongyai. The sequence goes on from PVKE010032737.1 coordinate 7,374, forward strand.
AAAATAAAATAATTACCTCTAATATATGGATAGTTACACAAGAAAAACTTCATAGTAGTAGTTCTATGTCATCTTATTTTTCAGAATGTATTTAGATAAATATGTCAGCATATTTAAAATGCTCCCAATTACTATCTATCTAATGTGAATTAATCTACAATTTAAAGTCACTTCTGTCTTTCTCAAATACATTTCGGTACCTATATTTTTAACCACAATTTAGTAAAAATTTCTTTTTTAATGAGTGATTATTTAAAATTATAAAAAAAATTGCTTTATTCAATGATTACAACTAAAAAACTATTCATCTTGTCAATAAACCCTCACTGTTATCACTTGCTTTTTTTTTTTTTTTTTTGGTCATATTCAGAACAAAAATGAATAGACTTTTGCTCTCTTAGGGTAATCATTTAAATTTAATTTGAAGTGAAAATTCAGTTATGTTTTAAAAAATTATGATTTATACAGATTTCATGTAATTCTAAATATAGGCATTATTAAGATCATGACAATAGGTACCTTATTTTTCTTTTAAATAAAAATAACTTATGGACAAGAAAATGTCTTGTCCAGGACCTCATTGGCAATTAGTTGACCTAACTTTCATATGTTACTCTATCTACTTTAAATAGGGATTCTGGGGCTGAGAGAGGAGGTTTAGTATTTTCATTCATGTAAGTGTTGACACATGTATTCAGATTTCTATTTTTAACTTTGTAAGTCATTTTGTAGTTCAGAAATAACATAGCTCTGAGCAATTCTTGCTTGTTTGTATTCAGTGTCTCGCATGCTGGAGGTCAGGAACTCTAGATGTGGGGTCATTGAGGACCTCTGAAGGGGTTCAAAAAGACTTTTGATAAAGAATTAAGCACAGGTCATTAGTACTGCCATTTCCTTGCAAGGAACCACATGTCAAAATTATCTATACTTATTCTATCAATCCCTCTATCAATGTCACCATTACTCATAACCTCCTTTTACCCACAAAGTTTTCATTCTTCACTAAACTTTTTTGAATAATGGTTACCATCCTGAGATATCTATATATCTATGTACTTATATATCTGTGTGTATAAATAGATAGATAGATGGCATCTTCCATTGAAAATCACTTCTGATACTAAAAAGCAAAGCTTTCTTTTTTATAAGACGAGTTTAATAACAACTATTTAAATATTGAAAAAAGATATTTAGTTCTTGCATTTTTGGAGTATTAGAATTATAACATGTAAATAGGCATTTAAATCATTCTCTTCAGATAAAACTTTAGAAACTCCTTAACTTTACAATTACATATTCCATTTGGGTTCCCCAAGTGATAGAGCTCTTACCAATTATCTTCCAATTAAATTTTATTTTTTATAGAATACTATAATTCTTAAGATGAAATGTATGTATCTTTATACAAAATTAGTTTTGGTAATCAGTTCTTTTTTAACTTTTACTTCTCAATTACAGGAAAATAAATCTTCTTTAAAAAAATTATCATTTTTGTTACCTAAAAAAACTCACTGCCATTTAATAGAAAAGCAATTCAGACAATAGACAAGAATATTTTAAAATTCAAATTAAATCAACATCAAGGAAAACAGGAGGACTAACAGACTCAGCAAAGCAATAGAAGGTAGATATTTTCAACAGTCATGGAAGAGAATAAAAACATTTCTTTTCAAATTGTAAGTAATAAAATAAGCAGAGTAATTACCAATGTCTGTCAACATACCTCAAAAAGCAAGATAATGAAATCAAGGTAGAATAAATATGGCATGAATTTACAGTAGTATAAATTCATTTGGGGAAGCCAGGATTGCTCCGTGGGTTAAGTGCTCACTTTGCAGCCCTGGGGACCGAGGATTGAATCCCAGCTTCGGCCCATGTGGACCTATACGCTGAACTGGGGAATGCCCCCAGTTTGGTTCTCACTGGGGTGAGACCCTGGCTTAGTTCCTGCCCTGTGCAGCCTCATGCCCACCTGTCAAATGAAACTATGTGGAAAAACCAATGATGTGCAACTATGGAGACTGTTCTGGGGCCTCCCTCTTCTCTCTATCTCAGTCTCTGTATCTCTCTCTCTCTCTCTCCCTCTGTCAAAAACAATAAAAAAAATCAATCTTTATAAAAAAATTTACTGGTATGCCAAATAAACATTTTAGCTACAGACTTAGACTATTTAACACAGTGACAATAAAGTATATTCACAATTTATATTCAGATCAAGGAATATATATTAAACTCTTAGAATTATAAAAACAAGTAGCACTGGTATTTAATTCCACATAAGCCAGGTTAGAATCACAGTAAATTAACACTTCCCTTTCAATATAAAAGTGCATTTTATAGCTAATTACCTTTATTTGGCTATAGTAACATGCCATATGTAAATTGTGCAATAACAAAAAAAAAAAACAATCAACTTACAGCCCACACTTCAAACCAACTTACATTTTATAGGCAACCATAATAGATTCACTCCATAGATTAAATATTTAGCAAACCCTATATCCATTACATCATTAAATTAAACGTCATTTTTAGAAGATTTTATTTTATTGTTTGAGAGAAGGTGTGAGAGAGAGAAAGATAGAGCGAGAGAGAGAAAGCTGAGGGCCCAAAGCAGTCTCCTGAGTTGTACATCATTACTTGTGATGTGGTTTCATTCCACATATGTTAGAAGCTGGTCAGGAGTCCGAACAAAAAGGTTTCTGGGGTCCTGGGTGGCAAGGCCTTGGCCTCCCCTTTACCTCCCCTTGTGATTATCTATAGAAAAGAATGTGTATGTGCAGCTTCAAATTCCAGCCAGACCAGTTGATTGATTACTAGGCTCTGTTTGTTCCTGTTATGCTAATGAATAACCCACCCTGTACTTAACCCACAATGTCTCCTAATCTCTTTCCTATTCTTCATTATATGCTTTGATGATTGTTATCCTATCAATGTAAATCAATAAAAACCAGCAGTGAGAAGAGCTCTTTGCTAGATACTGCAAAGAGCACTAAAGCTAGCCCTCTGCTCAGCTTGATTCTTCAAGACATTCCTAGTGCCAGGGTCGTCTCTGCATCTTCGATTTGCAACACACATAGGTGGGTGCGAGGCTGCACAGGGTGGGGGCCTCCCACACAGAAGGCGAGAACTTTTGCTATGGAGTCATCCCTGCAGTTACCAGTTTCACTGAAGTTCAGCATATGGGGTTGCATTGGCTTGGGCTGAAAATCAAACCCAGGATCTCGTGATTGCAAAGCAAGAGCTCAATCGTTGAGCTATCCTGGCATCCCCTAAGAGTCATTAAAAAAAAAAAAAAAATTGAATCTTAAATTTATAACAGTTTATATTTTCTTGATATTGACAATCACAAAATTTACTTCTTAAGAAAAAAACAAAAAAGGAAAAAAGCTGAAATAAGCTTCATGATGAAAATAGCTGGCTATTTAACTGAAGAAAAGAAACAAATAATAGAAAATCTTTGACAACAGTGAATGAATGCAGGCAAAATTATGAAATTAATGAAAAGATCAGCTATTACTGAATAAATGAAAAGATCAGCTATTAAAAATGTACCTTGGATGACCACAAAAACAGATATTGCCTAGAACAAGAAGCCTCATCATGAATGAAAAGACAATTGGTCTTTGTATTTTAAAATGGCAACTACAGCTATTAGAAGATTGTGAAAAAACTATAACTTGAAAATTAGCTTTTAAAAAGCATAAAAGTTTTTGTGTTGAATTTCTGTTGCTTTGATGAGAACATGTGAAAAGGATTTTAGGGAACTACAGTAAGAGAACAGAATTTTAAGGAGTCAATTATCAATTATCTCTCAGAGTAACAATAAAACAATTTTAGACAGATTAGTCAGTTTATAATTTACAGTTTATTATTTCCCAGTTTTCATATATCATTGAAGATACTTTTTAAAGTTAATACTTTCTTTTTTCATATACATTTGTTCATTCTGGTTTAACCAGTGATCTCACATATATTTACAGATTTTATCCATGCAAATAAATATACCATCTCCTCCCATGAGTTAAAAAAAATATTTTTTTTAATCTTACTGAAAGTTCTTTTTCTCAATGATACTTCATGATATCTACCTCTCAGCATTTGAAAAACTTTTAATAAGTCTATAAAACCATGCTATTATAAAAACAATTACTTGTAAGAAAGTTAACGCTATAGAAATATACTTAGTTGTCAATCTGCACAACAAATCAATGTTGTTAATAAATGTGCATTTTAATTGTAGTCACATATGTAAATATTAACATATTTACAGATTTAAACTCTACTTACTATATGCTATATTTGTCTAAGAAATCATATTTTATTAGATAATTTTATGGAAATTACTATTTTTATGCTAAATTTCTGGTCATAAACAATAGAGTACTATATTCTTTAGCAAATCAGTATTAATGTTTGGTTTATTATTATAATTTTATTTTTAGCTATAAGCACAAGAATTTAATATTTTTCTACTCATATCAGGCTATCAGTTTCAGGCATGAATATGTTAACTAATTTACTTTACTGATTATTTTCATTTATCATCCTCAAACACATTCTCAGTCTCACTAAGACATTGCTTTTAGTGAATTTAAAACATTTACTTCTGACCAAATGTTCAAATATGTATTTAGTTAATGCTTTATGCTTTATTTGTTAATAAATGTATATTCTGTGTATTTATATTTTAAATGTATTTAAATATTTTGCTATACAGCTCATTATGTCAGTCTTTTATATTTGATATCTATGTGGCATTATATATATCAGTGTAATTATATTTTCTGTTACAGCTTAGTATTCCATTTCATGCTTATACCACATTTTGTATATAAATATTCTTCTTATACAATTTACATTGTCATTTTTTCTTCTTTATTTATTTATTTTTAATATTTTATTTATTTTTGACAGAGAGAGAGAGATACAGAGACAAAGTGAGAACTGAACTGGAGGAGCTCCCAGTTCAGCATATGGTTCCACATGGGCCGGGGCCGGGATTCGATCCCTGGTCCCCGGCGCTGCAAAGTGAGCAATTAAGCCACTGAGCCATCCGGCTTCCCCCATTTTTTCTTCTTAACCAGCATAAAATGGCTATGAATAATGTACTTTATAAATCCTGTGAACATCTGAAAGATTCCACTTTAGAATTTTCACTAAGAAATGGGATGGCTGGGCCATTAAGGTATATATGACTTCATTAAGTTCTACAAGTTTGCTCTCTGAATGGTGCCCCATATATTTTCAATGATAGTAAAAGAAAAAAAAAATTATTAAATATTTTGATAATACTTGTTATCCCCCTATCTTTTGTCAATATTATATGCTTAAACTAGTAAGTCATTATTTGAACCGACACATCCAAAATTATTGGTGCAGTTAAGTGCACCAATATTGCTAGCCACTTTACTACCTGAAATATTTAGTTTGATAATCTAATTTGCATCAATTATAGTTTATATTTAAAAATTAAGAAGTATTTTTTTTATATACAGGTTACAAATCTATTTCATATTTTCTTCTAGTAACATCTTTTCTTTTTTTAATTTACATGTAATTATTTTCAATTAGTTTGTGTGATGTGAGCTGGAGCCCTATTTATTTATTTTTTTTAATTTATTTTTTAAATAAATAGATAGAAACTCTTTTTTCCCACACTGTTTATTGAATAACCTCTCCCTTTATTAACTGAGTATTGAAAACACTTTTGTCTTATATCAAATTATAATATATCGATAGAATTCTTAAGCCTATTCTTTTAATCCATCTTTTTTCTACAATCTTATTAGTTCTTTAGTCTTTTAACTAATTTGTCTTTTTAAAAACCTGTCATTTTGAACTAATTTTAGAGTTAAAGAAAAGTTGTAAAAGCAGTAAAAATATTTTACTTATATTTTTCTCTTAATTTCTGCTATAGTTAACATATCACAAGTTATAGTACAATTATCAACAACAGAAAATTATCCCTGGTGCAATATCACTACCTGAATCACAAACCTTACTCAAACTCATTCTACTACGCTACCAAAGTCCATTTTATACATTTTATAGTTTTGAAGATTGTCACCTCTGACCTTCTGTTTCAAAATTACTTAACCTTTTCATGTATATTTATCCTTTTTTGTTAAATTTAAAATTAGTTCATTATAACTTTATCCAAATTGAATTGTTTGGAATTTTATTATATTAGATAAACTTGGCAAAATTTGACATTTTTATGACGACTTTTTTTATCCATAAGAACAGGATTGTTCTAATTATTATCACTTAATTTTTCTCTAATAGAATTTTATTTTCTCCATAGCTGTACTTTTTGATATTAGATTTAATCATATATAATTTGTTTGTTTTTGCTCTTATTTTATTATATTAAAAAAATTATTTTTATTGTTTTTGGCAGAGAGAGACAGAAAGAGACAGAGAGAATGAGAGGGCCCTAAGCAGCCTCTATAAATTTGCATTACCGGTATTAATTTTTGATATAGCTTTGTTCCACAGGTGTGCGTGGGGCCAGCTACACAGGGCAGGACCCTGTGGGAGGCATGCCCCCGCTAAGCTGGGGGCCTCCTACATGGGAAGCTCATCCCAGGGAGAACCAAACTGGGGGCACACCCCAGCTTAGCATATGGGTCTTCACAGGCCAGGGCCAGGATTCAATTTTCAGACCCTGGGAATGCAAGAGTGCTCAACTCATTGAGCCATCCCAACATCCCCTCTTTTTGCTTTTAAAAATTACACTTGACATTATTTTTATGTTTTTACTTTTATCGAAATTATGTAATCAGAATTTAATATTTTAAGTTGTTTACAGGTATCAAAGTAGGTAACAAACAACTTCCCATCTCATCTTACTTCCAGGGACTTTCACAAAGTTTTTGATCTTGATTTCCCAATTTTCAAATACCACACTTGCATATCTATGTTTCATTTCTTATGTTTAGACACAAGCTATTTCCTAAGATGATGACTTAGTTCTCTTTTTTAGTACCACCACATTCTTGCATATGAAAATATGCTATTTTGATCACTATTTACACTATTATATGTCCTATTCAGAGTTAAACTATGTAGTAAACTAGGACTAGTTATTCTTTCTTCTATTTTTTTGGTCATTTTCTTTGGAGTACCTTTTTACCACATTTTGTTAGTTTTCTATGTGTTTATTAATAATTCATCAGCTGGGGAAGCTGGGATGGCTCTGTGGGTTGAGCACTCACTTTGCAACCCTGGGGACCGAGAATTGAATCCCGGCCCCGGCCCATGTGGACCCATATGCTGAACTGGGGAGTGCCCCCAGTTCGGTTCTCACCAGGGTGAGACCCTGGCCCAGTTCCTGCCCTGTGCAGCCCCGCGCCCACCTGTGGAATGAAACTATGTGGAAAAACCAATGATGTGCAACCATGGAGACTGTTCTGGGCCCTCCCCCTTCTCTGTCTCTGTCTCTCTCTCTGTCAAAAACAATAAAAATAAATCTTAAAAAATAAATAAATAAATAAATAATTCAGCCCAAGTCTCTTAAGACAATCATACACATTAGGTAATAGATTTCTTTGCCTTCTTTTTTAATTGTTAAATTTATTGGGGAGACATAGGTTGGTAACAATTACATTGTTTCCAGGTATATAATTCTACATTACATTATGTGCTCACCACCCAGACTCAGCTCTCTTTCCATCACCATATATTTGATTATCTTCTAGAACAAATGTCTATTGCAGTTGCTTGACAAATTTCCATCAGAATTGCTTGCTCTTTTCATGGGTTACCCAGTTTTCCTCCTGTCATTTCCCTTCCCTGCCGCTTTGGGAATTGCACCATTGTTTCCTGATTTCCATAATTTTTTCTTTAAATGATTTCTCATTAAAATGAATCTCATCTTTTAATAGATATATGAGGAGAGATTATTTTGCATTTTTTAAAGATGTATTTCTGGGGAAGCCAGGATGGCTCAGTGGGTTAAGCGCTCACTTTGCAGCGCCAGGGACCGAGGATCGAATCTTGGCTCCGGCCTGTGCGGACCCATATGCTGAACTAGGGAGTTCCCCCAGTTCAGCTCTCTCTCTCTCTCTGTCTCTGTATCTCTCTCTCTCTGTCAAAAAATTAATAAAATAAAAAAATAAAAACTTTTAAAGATGTATTTCAATGTTTTTGACAGAGACAAAGAGAGACAGAAGTGGGAGGGTCCAGAGCAGTCTCCGTAGTTGTAAGTCATCAATTTCCAACATGATTTTGTTCCATACAGGTGAACAGGAAGGGGGGTTGGGCATAGGGCAGGAACCAGGCTGAAGGTCTCTACCATGGGAGGCACACCCTCTCAAGCCAGGGGCTAAACCAGCGAGTGAGAACCAAACTGGGGACCTCTCACATGAGAAGCACACCTCAGTTCAGCATATGGGTCTACATGGGCCAGGGCTGGGCTTAGATCCTCAGTCCTCAGGACTGCAAAGCAAGCTCTTAACCTGCTGAACATCCCAGCTTTCCATCCCAGCTTTCCTTATTCTGCATTTTTGTAGGTCTAGAGATTTCTTTATTCTATACACTTTCTTGACTGGTGGGCATAGATGTTTTTGTTTGTTTGTTGGTGTTTGGTCTGGAAATTATTCTATTTTGGGATTTTTATACATGGTTTTATCACTTAACTTTTAGAACTTCAGTTACATGTCTATAGCCATATTTTGTTCTGAGTCTTTTAAATGAATTGTTATACTTTTATGGAAATTCTTTCTGCAGAAATGTTATTTGAGCAGGGCTTTTGATAACCCAAGGGGTTAAATTACTTGAGATTATGTCAGAAGTGCTTGCAATTAGTGTGCTATGGGCTGCTTTAAATTATTACCACAAACTTGGTAACCTAAAGTAACACAAATTTATTCTGTTACATATCTGGAAATGAAAAGTATGACATGAATCTTCTTAGAGCTGAAACGAAGGTGTTAACAAGGCTAGTTCTATCTGGAGCCTCCAGGATGAATTCATTATTCACCTTCTCCAGTTTCTGGTGCCTGCCAGCATTCTTTGATTTGGGCCACATCACGACCATCTCTGCTTCCATAGTCATGTTTCCTTCTCTTTTACAGTCAAATCTACCTCTACCACCTGCTTAAATGGGCACTTGTGATGTGTTGTATTACATTAGGCACGTGTATTATCTAAGAAAACCTTTGCTATCATAATATTCTTAATCATATTTGCAAATTTTCTTTTACCAAATAATGTATCATATTCATAGTTTGTGAAAAATCAGATATTGAAATCTTTGGAAGTGGGCGAATTATTTACTCTACCACCATGATCAATCAGAAATGAGAGATAATCAAAGCAATGACTTACTCTGATGTGTTGCATTTGGCTAGAATTTAACATACCTTAGAAGAGTAGCACAGGAAACTAGAGCAAGAGGTCTGGGTTGACTTTGTACATGGTGAAGAAATTTATTTAAGAGTCCACATGGAGTGAATAAATGCTTTCTTTCAATTCAATAGTAAAATAATCCCCTTTTTGAAAAATGTAAATACTGGCTAGTTTAGGTCTCATTATCATTCAAAACAATGAACTTAAGGTTTTTAGGGAACAAATAATATTACTAATTATACTAACAATGAAAGCTCACATTTGTTGTTTACTCTGTGAAAAGCTTTGTGATGAGCATTTTGCATTAATTCTTTCAGTCAGTTCTCACAACAGTCTCATTATTATCATCCCCACAATTCCATATATATATATATATAGCTTGCCCAAGGTTACATTTAGGTCTGAAGTCTGAGTTGGGATTTACACTCAGTTTCCTCTGGAGCCATTTGGAAAGATCACCAGACTTACCAATAACCTGAGGGGAGATAAATCTGTGGAAAATGCTATCTCCTTGCAACTCATTCATTTGCTGCAGGGAGTATCTCAGTAGTAAAATGGGAATTAAAAGTGTGGTTCTACTAGGTTTGATTTGAGAGTACAAAGCAATTAGTACAGAATCGTTTTTTAAAAAGAGTAAAACACAATTAAAATATACTAAATATAAATTTTATAATACCTTTGTTCTTTCTAAGCATGTTTAATTCACAAAGGTCAAATATCACTACTCAGAGTGATTGAATCTTCAAGTATTGAGAATATTTTTATTATCTAGGTCATAGTTTCCTAATTAGTAGAACTCTGTATTTAAATTCTAGAGGATGGAATAACTTCTGTATTTTACAATCCTAAAAGGTTTTGCCAAAATGCATTCTGGCTGTGAATTGCAGTTTTGTTTTATTTCCCTAGGTGCAGGTAATGAAAATACAAAAGCAATCCTCTTTTCACTATGATTATATGCTTCCCCATAGAAAAGACATTAGGTTTTAATTATTGTTCTTCCAAGTATTCAAAGCAAGGTAATTAATTTGTAGAATTCTAAATGCTATAAATTCAGGGATAATACCAAGGCTTTAGGCCAGCAGAGAACTTAGATATTGTGCCTGATACCTAAGTTTATTTATTTATTTTTCTAATAAACTGATTCTCATTTAGAGGCAGAGGAGTCTTTGCAGTGCTCTCAAATGAGGTCTGCTTTTGGTGGGGGCCACTTCACTGTATGCTTTTCTAATTTTCCCCAATATATAGTCTTATTTCCAAATGGCTATATCAAATCAGTGCCTGTTGACATATACTCCTTCACGTATAGATAGCAATGTGTTGTTTTTTTTTTTGTTTGTTTGTTTTTTTTTTATCTTTTCACATTTATAGAGAGAAATTATCTTTTTGTCTTCAGTGCATAATTATTTCTATTTTACTTTTTGACAGATAGAGAGAGAGACAGAGACAGAGACAGTTAGAGAACCAAACTGTGGGAACTCCCCAGTTCAGCACGTGGGTCCTGCCTGGGCCGGAGCCGGGATTCGATCCTCGGTCCTCATGGCCTCAAAGCGAGCGCTCAACCCGCTGAGCCGTCCCGGCTTTCCC
>PVKE010032738.1:0-18310 GCA_004027555.1 Craseonycteris thonglongyai
CTCTGAAGTTTGAGAAGCCCTGGGAAGTGGGGGGAGGAATTCGGGGCTGGTGCATGGAGTCCCATTTGGGCCCTACCGGGAGGTGACTTGGGGCTTCTCTGACCAGAGGTGGGATGGCTGACATGAGGTGTGATATAGGAAAGCCCCCTGCTAGCAGGAATTGGGGGAGGTTTCTCAGGGAAGGAGCTGGTGGGAGAGGCCAGTGGCATGGTGGCTTATTACCAACCTATAAGCAGCTGTTTTAATACTTTCTTTACCATCTGGGTTGTTGCTGGTACAGTCAGTACTGACAGGCCGAGACAGTAGTGGACAAAGAAGAAGAGACATGCAGACAAAAGCAAAGACTGTCTTCTTTCTCAAGCAGAGCCTTAGCAGTGCTATGGATATAATCTTCTCATCGTTGTCAAGAACTGTCATTAAAAACTAAAAGCTCACATGGGGCTGGGATAGTGGCAGGATCCATTTCTCCTTTTTTCGGTATGTCCTCCCTCTCTTCCCTGTTTCATTTCTCTGCCTCCAGCTATCTTGGTGGATGGGGTTTGTTTAATAATTTTCTTGGGATCTCCTGACAAATGGCTCTTCTGCCCCTTCCCCATTGTGTGGTGACTACAGCAGTGACAAAGGTTCATTTCAGAGCCATTAGTCTGTGCACAGCTGACTACTAGATCGCTTGGAAAGGCCTCTTGGGAAATAAGAGCTTGCCACCAGAGTAGAATTTCTCAACTGGGGTTCCCACGAAGGCCTGGGTTCCTGACACTCCTTGAGTAGCTTGCGTGACAGTGTCTGTCGAGGACGGACCTGATATAAACAGAAATACCCATCCGAGCCTTTTTGGTTTTTATCCAGATTTGTTAATTTTGTTCACATTTTAAAATTTGTTTAATTTGCTCACATTTGTTCTGCCTTTGAGATCATTGAGTTTTCTTATTCCCTTTAAAAAAAAATCACAGGGCCTGTTGGCTCATTAGTGTGTCCTAGCCTCTGATTTAATCATCGGACTTAGTAGGGGAAAGCTGCAGGGATGAAGAGGTGAATGGACGTACCCCTTGTCCTCCCTGACCGCCAGGAGACTGAGTTCTGGGGGAAGAAACTAAGAAAAGAACCACCCAGGTACTGGGTTCACTTTATTTCCTCTGTGTTCTCAAGTGGGAAAACTTGCTTGAAAACCTGAATTTGATGTTGGATCACATGCATATCAGGCGTTGTTTAGTTCTGTTCTGTTTTGTTTTGTTTTTCCCTTTCCTGGGGGGAGAAAAAAAAATGTATTACCAAAAGTACTTCAAATAAAGGAACCATCAAAGCTTGATGCAATCTGATGTTAAGATACGAGAACACAGAAGCTTACTGTCACGTTAAAGCAAGGTCTTGGCTATTTCATGAAATCTTGGGGTCACTCAGACGTCTAAGGAAGGAAGTTGGTTGCCAAGACATCTGGACTTCTGGTGGAAAGCGAATGTGTGGGTCATTCATCATTGTGAAGGCTTATTTTATATTTTATTTTATTCTAAAGGATCTGTGGCCTGTTGGCTTTTAGAAGGTAATAGGCTGGGTCTCCTTGCTGATTCTCTTTCCATGTGGCATTCAGGGCTCATGGAGAGAAGCCAGAGGCGTACATGGGGATGTTTGCCTTCCTGGACGTCAGGAAAGATGGTCCTTCTGCCAGATGAGTGGGAGGGCCTAAGTCTTTAGCTCCTTAGACTTTTGTGGTGTAGCGTTTCTGTTTCTGGACAGGAAGGCTGACCCACCGTCCTTTCTAGCCTGCCTGCCCTTCATCTTGCTTTAATTAAATACACAGCTGATGATGTCAGCCTGGCTCCTGGCTCCCTCAGCTTCCCCCTTGGAAGAAAACATCCGGGCAGACAGTTGTGACAATTAAAGCCTCAAGATCTAAGCTTCGTTTGTTCTGATGTAATTAAAATAAATCTGCCTAAACATGTCCAAATGCAGATAAAACATAGTGCTTATTAGAGGTGACCCTCTAATAAACCTGATTTGATTAGGCAGAACCAGTGGGGTGCAGGGAAATATTTGAGACTGGCTAGCCTGATTCTTCCACTGGATTTTCACTAGGGGGAAAACCTGTTTGATTCTTTCTATCACAGAGTACTTGAAAACTATTACCTGTGACAGCCAAAGGACTTAGGTGACATAAACAGGCAAGACCTGTGGACTTGCCCTTAAGAGTCTTAGTCAGCCACTATCTGGGACATACTTGCTTCCTGGCAGATCAATGGAGAATGGATTTTGCCAGAGGTTCTGGCCTGGAATTCTAATTAAAAAGGGCATTCTAAAATGCACTCAGGCATGTTCTGATAGTCTTAGCAAATGTGGGTTGTGCAGGATTTTTTTTTTTAAGTCAGTTTTTTTATTAAGGTAACGTTTAACAGTTTGTTATATATAGAAAAACAAACTAGAACTGCTTTGGTGTTTGTATCAGGACCTCATTGCCAATTAAGGAGGAATTTCCTTAATTGCTTTGTCTTCTGGTACTTGTTAACATTGGGCACACCTCTCTTAGCATTTATCACATTATACCATAATTGTTGGTTTACTTCTCTTGTTCTGTCTAAGAAAGCAGGGAAATCGTATAATTCTTTTTGATGCCTGCCCAAATGCCTATCACACTGGGGCCAGGTACAGGGGTTGGGAAACTATGGCCCCTAGGGCAAACCAGGCCATTATCTATTTTTGATTGGCCATAAACTCAGAATGATTTTTACATTTTTAAATGTTTGAAAATAAATCAAAGGAAGAATATTTCATGACACATGAAAATTACATGAAATTCAAATTTCAGTGTTCATAAACACAGTTTTATGGGACTACAGCCACGTTCATTCATCTATGTTATTGTCTTTGGCTGTTTTTGTGCTACAACAGCAGAACTGAGTAGTTGCAACAGAGACCATATGGCCGCAAAAACTTAAAATATTACTACTATCTGGTACACTACAGAAGTTTTTCTATTACATAGTAGGGATGTTGGAAATGCTTATTGTTCCAATGATTTCAAATACAGATCTGAGTTTCCAGATAGAGTTACTCTGATCCTATGCAGAAGTGTTCAGTGAGTATAAAATGAATGGATGACTCATTGGCCCATTTTTCTTGTTATCTTTTTGGTTTAGGTCAAGCTTGTCCAGCCTACAGCCCACGGGCTGCATGTGGCCCAGGAAAGCTTTGAATGCAGCCCAACACAAATTATTGATTTTTTATGACATTTTTTTTGTAACCTTTAGCTCATCAGCTGTTGTTAGTATTAGTGTATGTTATGTGTGACCCAAGACAATTCTTCCTATGTGGCCCAGGGAAGCCAAAAGGCTTGACACCCCTGGTCTAGGTGTTCATGATGCTGGTTGATTTCTGAGAGCTAGACAATTACATAGGAGTATTTCTCTTCTGAGTAACTTAAAGAGTTCTACTAATCCTTACTAACTTTCCAGGTTCTGAACCCATTGTATGGGACAGAGATACCTAGAGGCACACAGCAGGTAAACTGACCAGGTCACACAGCAAAGAAATGGGATGAGTTCTCTTGTTCATCATTTTCTCTCTTTGGTCAGGCCATTCTTGTGATAAAAGAGAATTCATACACACCTGGGGATATTCATGAGCAAATTACTGTCCAGTACTATATAATGTATTAGTTCTTATAGATACGGTATATCTTTGCAGTAGTCTTGGCAGTTCATTACCAGGGAAATTAGTTAAAAAAGTAAAATCCATGGCTTAAAAAGTAAACACTGCAGAGAGTGATAGCAATTACCAAATGTAAACAGTGTGGCCTTTGAGAACCACTGTGAAATTGTTTAGTGAATTAAATTATTATGCTTTTGATATTCATATATCTGTCTCCATTGACTGTTAAGGAATATACTTCAGGGAGGACAGATGAGGTATAGACAAAGTTTATTTATTTTTAAGATGTTAATGTTCTTAGATAAAACAAAGCAAAGCAAAACAAAATAAAGCTATAAATTGCAAATAGACACCGACCTTGAAATCTGGCTTTAGTTTTGAGAAAGTATCTTTAAAATGACCAATGCCACAAATATAAGTCCATTCATATGCAGGGGAGTTGGAGGGTGTTAGTGTATTCAGGAATAAAGTGAGGAACCTTTAATTTATAGAAAATTTCTAGTCTGCCAGGCTTTGAGAGAGTGAGGGATTTGGCAGGAAGGAGAAGAAAGGAAGGTTAGGAAATATGTAAAGAAATACGGGTCTAAGCTTTCCTAGCAATCTGAGGTCAGACACTTTTTAAATTTTGTCCACATTTATGTTGTTTCCTGTGGAACCCTTTAGGGGAGTGGGATCTGCCCCTTTATCTTATTAAGTCATCAGAGTTCCTGCTTTAGGAAACACTGTTTTTCTCAAAACAAGACCCCTATACTCACTTAATGAGTAGTACCCAGCAGGGGGCAGGTACTTTTTATACATTTTGGCCAGTTTTTTAGTAGCCCTGAATAGTAAGGATAAAATCCCTATCCTGTGAATGGGCAAGCTAAAACTTAAGTTAATTGGCTTGCCCTGAGGTTTTATAATTAGTTAGCCCACAGAGTCAAGTTTCAAACCCAAATCTGCCTGACTGCAGCCCTTGTTTCTACTGTCCTACTTCCTCAGTGCTGGTTTTCCAAGATTTTGTCACTGAAGTGAGGCATTGAAAAGATGTGTCAATCCAGCCTGAAGTCACACCTCACCATTTTATGTGAATAAACCTCTTCCCTTTTTTCTGATGAGTTTGTACAACATCGTTGATTTGGGCGCTTCCCATGTCGCCTTAGATGTTAACCATTTTGATCCACATGAAGTTGATTTTGCTATTTAATGTAGAGGGACTTTAGGAAGGTCCTAAAAAGTACAACAAAACTCTTACAAAATCAATAACCCTTGATCCAACTGAAAAATTAAGCTTGGTTGTCTTTGGTGGTATGCGCCTCATCTTTCTGCCCAGGACCTTCAGGGGATTCTAAAGGGAAGAGTTGAGAAACAACATTCCAGGCTTAGAGCCTCTGCATTCCTTGGGTTCTGTTGGAGGACGTTTTGGCAGCTTTCAAAGAAGCCTGTGTTTTCCTACTAATTTTTCATCATGGGCCACCTGCTTCCCCCTTCCTGCTGTTTTCCTTTTGTACCCAAGTGGTTGATGCTCTAAGGGGCTTTTTATAGTGGCTGAGTTTTACAGGAACTTTTATTTTCAAATTTTGACGTTTGACATGGTTTTAGACTTTTATTTATTTATTTTTCACATGTTCACTTGTGAACTTTTCTGGACTTTATGGTAGCAGTCTCCATGAGAGAAAAAAAATAAAACCAGGCAAATTCTAGGTAGGATCAGGAGGCAAAGGGCAAGGGGATGTAAGGTTGATGGAAACCAGCTGTTATTGATTACTCAGTATGTAGGTTCTAGCTGTTGATAAATTTATTATTTACTTATCTTGGGGGATGGTTCTGAGAAGTTGATTTTGGGAGAGGTGCTGACTTGAATGTGGCTGATGTAAAAACAGTGATGAGCCAATGCAAAGGAATAGTTTATCTTCACTTTTTATTAACCTTGGTTGTGGAGAGTATAGAAAGCCTATAACATTGTGAAATGGGAAGCCTGCAAATCAAAGCAGTTGAACAAGGAGACACACCCAAGAATGCCCCATGTCCTACATGGATGAGATTGGTGGAAACTTGTGCTTACCCGTAGGTAACAGGAGTCTCTCTGCAGAGAATTCTGTGCATGCAGGCTGCCTTTCTGTCTGTCTGTCTGTCTATCTATCTATCTATCATTCATTATCATCTATCTCTGAAAGAGTTGGGACTACAGAGGAGTAAAGACTGCAATGCAAGCCTGGAGGGAATGGCTTATGAGGCACAAAGGTTCAGGAAAAGATCTTTTCCACCTATAAGTGAGGTCATATGTTTCTTGATTGTCACCCCAATAAATTTAACAATAACAAGAAAAAGAAAAAGACCTTTCTTAAAGGTGAACTTGCCTCTTTAAAATATTGTGAAAATTCTAAAGAAAAGTCAGTTGAGTCCTGTTAGCATGAAATGTTAAAAAGGAAAAATCTTAAGGCTTTAATGTGAAAACTGAAAGGTTTGTCCTTTCCATAGTGCTTCCTGTTCTATAAACGGAGGTACTTGGGGAGGTGGAGCACAATGTTTGAAAACTTTCCTGTTGCTGCTACCTCCAGTGATCAGTTCCTTCTCTTACTTCCATAAATGTAAACATGTTTAGTATCTTGGCTATCTGGTGTTGGTAGGGTTGTTGTTGTTTTTTTGTGTTTTTTCTTAAACATCACATGACCTGCCTCTACAAGTAAATGGTGAATAAACTAAATGAGAACAGCAGCTGTTGTGATACTTCATAAAATCTCTGAGGCCTAACTAAGGTCCATGACCAAGGGGAAGAAAAGCTCTAACCACCCTGGCATCCCATTTTGTTCTCATGGTTTCGCTAAGGTAGTGTTCCAGTGTAGAAGGCAGGTGAGGGCTGTGTGTTCTAGCATTAGAGCAAAGCTGTCCTTGGGAATGATGAAAACATGCTGCAGTACTGCATGTATGTTTGTGTGTTACATGTGTTCTGGCTTATGTCTGTTTTTGTCATTTACTTATCATTTATAATGGTGCTGCACAACCACTCCCTGACAGTATTATTTTAACTTGAAATAGCATGAGAGTTAGGAGAAAATACCTTGTGAATGAGAATGAGGATTCTGCTGGGTGCCTGCAATTGTAATGATTTGAAATACGTTCACAGATTCATAGGAGAGGGTAATTTTTCTTCTTTATTTGCTCCTTTTATCTTGTTCTAAAGCCAGTGTTACCTCACCTCCCACCTCCCATATACACTCCTTATTCCTTTCTATTTCTCCCTTTTTTAAGAATCGAAGGTATGTGGAGGTATTTGGAGTTTCTTGTTTTTTATTAAGAGTTGAGTTGACTCTTTAGTACTGTGTAGGGAATGGGAAAATAAGGGCATTTGGTAGTAATTGCTTTTGGGGCATTATTTTCTGGTTCTGGGTGTGTTCTGTGTGTTGCTAGTGGTGACAGTGACCCGTTATAGTAGGGTCCTCAGTACTGTTGACATTTTGGGCTGGATAATTCCTTGTGGTGTGAGAGAGAGTGTCCTACGCATTGTAGGATGTTTGGCAGCACACTTGGCATCTGTCCACTAAATACCAGTAGTACCCCCAACCCCACACATAAGTTTGACAACCAGAAATGTCTCTAGATGTTGCCAAATGCCTCCTGGGGGGAAGGGTGACAGAATCACCCTGGTTGAGAAACACTGCCTTGAAAGAAAAGGGATGCGATGCGGGGGAAGCAGAAGGCAGCTGAGGACCGTTTTAGGGCTGGAATTTTTTTTTAGATGCTTTGGTATATTAAAAGCACCTCGCATCTATCAGTGATAAGGGCATACTTACCGTGTTTCCCCAAAAGTAAGACATCCCCCGAAAATAAGACCTACTTACAGTTTTGCCTCTTGCTGAAATATGTATAAGGCATCCCCCCCAAAATAAGACCTAGCACATCTTTGGGAGCAAAAATTAATATAAGACACTGTCTTATTTTCGGGGAAACAGGGTAGTTGAAATTTCTGTATAATACCTAAATATTATTTTAGCTCTCGGCTTCAACTTCCTGGAACTAAAAATATTAATATATTATTTTCCCTTATTTTCAAAATGAGGGAGTTTGTAGTAAAAATGTAGTAGTCCCAGAGTTTTGTCATAATCCTCACATTTTATGATTTTAATTATAAAATAGACATCTTATACAATAATAGAACTTTATAGAGTTGAAAATTAATTTGTGTCAATTTAGTTCACTACTGTTCATTCTATCCAATATGATATCCACAAATAGGTCAGGCCAGAAGAAGTAGTTGCTTTTTGCCAGTGGACATTATTAACTGCTCATCTTTAGAGAATTTTTCATAGCCATTTTATAAAAATGATTACTGTGCTACTGACTGACTGGAATTGAGATGATTGATTGCCTGAACTTCAAATTTGTCTTTTGTTTAGAACCGGGCTGTTAAATGTTGGTGTTTATTTTAATAGTCCTGTACCCAGACTGGTATTCTTATTACCAATCAACTTTATATTCTGCTACCTTGGTGAGTGAAACTGACTTCCCAGAGTGCCTTGGCTGATATATTAATACTAGGATTAAACTAGTAAATTTTCTATTTGGTAAATTTTCTATTTCAATTTCTCTTTAAGCTAGGGTGACCAGAACGTCCTGCTTTTGGCGGGACAGTCCTGATTTTTAACAATTTTTCCCGCGTCCCGCAGCATTTTAAAAAAGTCCCGATTTTTGGAAAGAATGCATGACAAGCTAGGGAACAGTGGGAGATAGACCAAATTTTTAATTAAGAAACCCCTTTCCCCCGGTCAATGGTGTCCCGCTTTACCAATGTTAAAATCTGGTCACCTTACTTTAAGCATAATGAAAATAGAGAATATGAGTATGTGTGTGTATATATAACAAAAGGTGTCAAAAGTGTATATACATTTTATGAAAGGAAAAAACTGTAAAAATTGTAATCCTCAATATATACCTATAACAAAGGATGATATAAGTCACATTTGACTTCTGCATATGAGGTGTTCAAAGTGATTACCCTCAGCGTCCAGACACTTCTGATTAGGGTGAACTACTGCTTGAGCAACATTGACCAAAGTGTCCACTTGTATCGCTGTGCATGCCATTTCAATTCAACATGTGTCTCACACTTATCACGAATACGTGCAGTTGTTAGGCATGTTGGAGGTTCTGTTGCACTCTCACGCCTCCATTGTTGTTGCACTTCCACAGTGTTCTCAAATGTCAACCATCACTTCAGAATGGCCTCGCGCTCCTGGCACCACAGCTGTGCTTCCGCCATTTTCTTTGTCCTGCCTGTCGCATGGTGAGGCTAGCATTCGATTAACACTGTCTTTTGAGCGAACTCCATACTACATATTGCTACCGTAATTCAATCCAATTAAAAAAAATAATACATAGATAACATCTCTTAAAGTGTGTATATAGTTTTTGGGCACCCGCAGTATATTTGGCCTGAGTGAGAGATGGTACCCTTTATGGGTTCATATGCTTCATGTGCGATGTGTCCAACCAGAAATAAAAAGATACAAAGCAGATGTGAAGGGATCAGCGAATCTAGTTATGCTGGGGATCATGTTCACCATTTGGTAGGTGAACTACTTTGAACTCATTTCTTCATCTCTAACAGGATTTGGTATAGCTGCTTCAATTTGAATTGGAAGCTGAGATGAAGAGCCTATGCCTATAAGTGTTGGGTGGTGTGTATCTTTTGTATTTCTGGAGTTTGAACTATAAAGCCTGAGTTACTCAACTCCACATCAGGACTTGGATTGGTGGTGTGTTCTGGTGGAAGCTAACAGCTAGCTGAGTATGCTTTGACTCTTGCCAGAAAAACAAATCTGAAGGTATTGTGGTCACATACAATGCTGTTCTTAAGCTTTATTGGAAATAACAGGTCTCTCAGCCTGTGCTAAAAAGACAATTTTGCATACATTAAATATTCAGCAAAGGGCTTGACCTGTGTTTACTTTGGCAAATAAATAGATCCCAAAATGAATCAACCGAATCCTAATGTGGAGCAAATGGAAATGCTTGAGGATTTGTCTTAGGTATTTAAAATCATATTTTATCTTCATGTCTTCATAGTACCCTCAGAAAGAAAAGAATCTTTGGAAATGGCAGTATGAGGGCATTATCATCTCCAACTATAGTTGTGGTTCTGGACTTGGTCTGTGGGCCTCTCTTGCTTTTTACTTTCAGCCATGTAAGAACCAAAATAGAGTACGTAAGGTGTTTATTTCACCCTGGAAGATTTTTATAAAGAGCAGTTTTTAATGAAGCATGGTATATGACATCATTATCATTTCTAACACAGAGAACTCATTTTCAATTTTGCTATCAAAGAAAAATGACTAATAGAGAATGCAAGAAAAACCAGATGGACTAACTGTATTAGGAGCTTCGTATGCATATTTTGTGTCACATAATAGCATTCATTAAGTCAATAGGGAAAAAAATGAGTGTTGCCTACATGCATTAAACCAATAAGGCTGGCAAAGTTCCAAGCTAGCTCTTGTGGATTAATTGTTTTATAACTGTTTTAATTAAAATGTTCAGTATATGATTAACCTAAAAGTTTTAATTTCCACAAAACTGTTGAACAAATGAGACATTAATATTTTACATTAACCACGGTGATACTGCTTTGGTTTTTGAGAGGGGTGGCTTGTTCAAGTAAATCACAGTTAAGTGGTAGGTGGAAAGAGCTGTCTCATGCTGCTACCAAGAAAACTTGCAAATTGAGAATAACTCCGTAAAAGGACTGGTTTGAGAGGCTTGTCTGTTATGCTGCAAATATCACAGATGAGCATTTATGTAGTCATCCATCCCACCCCCACTCCATCAATTTACAGCTGAGCCTCTTAAAATTGTCATGTTGAGGAGGTTAACAGTATAACGTGCAAGAATCAGTTTAATATGCCCTTTCCTTCCATTTGGCTTCATAATAGTGTTGGTGTACCACACTATTGGATCCTTGGATTTGAAGGGGTTGGCCAGTAAGGCCTGTGAAATTTACAGCAAATTCTGTGGTGTTAATTTAGGAGATGGCTACAAATGTTAGTTTTGGAATTAAAGGAAAGATAGGAAAGGTTTGGACGACCCATCACTTTTATGTTGGCACCAGACTGACTTTGGTAAAATACGTCAATTGTTGTGCAGATGGTAAAACTGAGGCCTAGCAAAAATTCCCTGTGTGGAAATGAGGCTCATTAAGTATGCAGATCTTCATTTCTCTCCCTCATTCCCCTCCCCACTTTTATTCATGCCCCTGTCTTAAAGTTCTTAGTTCAATTAAAGATTGGGATGTCTTTCTTCTCTACTGTAGTGTGGGGGGCTGAATTGGGGGCCTCCCACACAGGAAGCTCTTCCTGGCTAGAATCGAACTCGGGGCCTCCCACATGGGAAACACACCCCAGTTCAGCACATGGGTCCGCATGGGCCAGGGGTCAGTATACAATCCTCAGTTCCCTGGGGCTGCAAAGCGAGCGCTTAACCCACTGAGCCATCCCGGCTTCCCTTGTTCAGTTTTTTAAGTACTAGCTTCTGAATAAATTATTCATATATTCAGTATTTTTGAAGTAGTTAATAAGCAGAGTATAATAATAAATTTTATTGTTGTACAATTGGTTGTACAAGTTGCCATATTTACCAGAAACCGGCTTTACACAAGTGATTTTTGAGATAAATGGCTTATCAGGCATGTTATCTGTTCATTTCTTTAGGCTTTCTTGAGTGCTATCACTGCATGAAGTTAGTTTATTAGAAATGCGCATACCTGGACCATATTATTTTGGTTCTTCAGAGAATTGCCATCATGGAGTGAGACTGCTGTTTTCTTGGTAAGTGGAGATTAGGAGCACTCAATTTAAGAATTCAATATTCTGTATTCAAAATATATTTTCATCTCCTGCAAAACCATAAAAATTATATACACACACACACACACACACACACACAAACAAACACATACATAATGCACACACACAGAGCTTATTTGAAAATAAGGTGCCAAGAAAAAGTTTTCTTTCTTTTGACCAACATATATGTATTTTTTTAACGCTCAAATATTTGTTGAATGATTGAATGCTACATAATTGGATAAGGATCCTTTTGCATTTTCCAGGAAATTGCAAACTTAATTTAGTAACCAATTTTAGGTCCTTGGTGATCAAGTACTGTTACCCTTTTGCTTAGTGAGTACTATTTTCCACTTACTTTTAACAGATTAACATTGAGTTCTAAGCCATGGTACATCTGTGCTGGAAGACATGGGTAGGCACTTCATCATGTTCCCCATGACAAGGGGAACAATACAAGGAGTCAAGCATCTGGGTCCTGCCCTGTGAGATCTGGATTCTTGCTGTTAATGCACAGTACATGTTTAGCAAGAAGGAGAAGTACCAAAAGCAGCATTTCTGACAGTAGAACTGTAGGGATGAAGAGATGGATAGTTGGAGACTTACTATTAATACTTCCCTTCTACTTTCTCTATTTCATTACATTTATGAGTGTGCTCTATGCATCCCTGGGTCCCATTTTCAGTTCAGTAGCAGGAATGACTGTTGGGTTAAACCTCCCACTACGAGGCCATTGTAATGTTCTGGACCACCTCTGTGGCCTGGTTTCTTCTACCTCTAACCCCTCCATAAAAATTACGCTGTGTTGGGGAAGCCGGGATGGCTCAGTGGGTTAAGTGCTCACTTTGCAGCCCCAGGGACTGAGGATCGAATCCCAGCCCCAGCCCGTGTGGACCCATATGCTGAACTGGGGAGTGCCCCCAGTTCAGTTCTCACCAGGGTGAGACCCCAGCCCAGTTCCTGCCCTGTGCAGCCCCGTGCCCACCTGTGGAATGAAACTATGGAAAAATCAATGATGTGCAACTATGGAGACTGTTCTGGGCCCTCCCCCTTCTCTCTGTCTCTGTATCTCTCTCTCTCTCTCTTTGTCAAAAACAATAAAAATACATCTTAAAAAAAAATTATGCTGTGCTGCTCTTCATCAGCGACATGGCTACATTCTCATTTATTTTTCAGATGAAGCAATAGTGTTCCAAAAATACCACCAAGTCTAATAGTCCTTTTGCTGTTCAGTATATCTTTTGTGTGAGGCTTTGTTACTGTCGCATGACAGCTGATGGCAAGCGACAAATGAATGTCTAAATAGTGTGTAATTCAACAGATGTGCCCATCCAGGTGATTCTCCCAATAACTGCCACATAGTAGGTGGAGGGAGAGCAGCAACTACTACCTGGTTTTTGGCTTGCTCATTTTTGGTGATTATATATACTTTGACTTACTTTGCCTCTTTTCAGTTTTTGTGACTCTATTCTGCTACTCTGTCTTGATACATGTAAGCAGTGTGGCTTCCAATTTGAGGCTTATAAAAAAAGATTTGTTTTATTGTTTTGACAGACAGACAGACAGACAGACACAGAGAGAAAGGGGGAGGGCCCAGAGCAGTCTCCATAGTTGTACATCATTAGTTTTTCAACATAGTTTCATTCCACATAGGTGGGTGCAGGGCCTCACAGTGCAGGAACCTGGTGGCCCGCATGGGATGTGTGCCCCCCATGAGGTGGGGGCCTCCCATAAGGGAAGCACACCCCAGTTCAACATATGGGTACACACAGGCCGGGGCCAGGACCAGGACTCGATCCTAGGACTCTGGGACTGCAAGGTGAGCTCTCAACCCACTGAGCCATCCCAGCATCCCCGAGGATTTAAAAATTTTAAAACATGAAGAAAAATTATAGTGCAAATTTAATAATTCTTAGTGATTATCACCAAATAATATATTTTAAGGAGCTTCATGTACTATATAAAACTCATCTTCTTCAGTGCACATATAATATACCACACCCTCTATCAAAACATATTAATTGTGGCAGGCCCACTTAAAGAATACTCAAGAAAGGAAGAAAACTACCTATCCACTATTACTACCGTATTTTCGGGTGTATAAGACGACCGGGCGTATAAGACGACCCCCTAATTTTACAGTTAAAACATAGGTTTAGGCCTATATTCGCTGTATAAGACTACCCCCCACTTCCGAGGCTGTAGTCTTATACAGTGAATATAGGCCTAAACCTATGTTTTAACTGTAAAATTAGGGGGTCGTCTTATACGCCCGGTTGTCTTATACGCCGGAAAATACGGTATATAGTGTACTTAACATACACAGACCAATACATCTTAGCATATGGCAATCTGTGAAATAACCTGTCAATCAAGATAAGTAACTATTGTCTCTCTTCCATGAACCTAGTAACCAAATTTGCTTATACTTCCTTGTAAAACTTGTTAGATTACTTTGTGGTTGGCTTTGTCACTTGGCTAGAAAAATGGTACTGGAATTAAGTCAGCTTTAGCCCTATACTGCCCATCTTTCCTAACTTATGGTCAGCCGTATGTTTTTACCAGATGAGGTAGGAAGTATAATTGAATACAAGTACATTCCTGGAAAAGATACTAAAATCTTATTTTATTAAAAGTATGAATTAGGGGAAGCCAAGTTGGTTCAGTGGGTTAAGCACTCGCTTTGCAGCCCTAGGGACCAGGGATCGAATCCTGGCCCTGGCCCGTGTGGACCCAGACACTGAACTGGGATGTGTCTCCCGTGCAGGATGCCCCCAGTTTGTTTCTTGCCCCCTGGCTCGACTCCTGGATTGAGGGGGCATGCCTCCCATGTGGGTGGCCCCCAGCCCAGCTCCCACCCTGCACAGCCCCCACCCACCTGTGTGGAAGGAAACCATGTTGAAAACTGATGAAGTTCAACTATGGAGACTGCTATGGGCCCTCCCCCTTCTCTCTGTCTCTCTCTGTCTCTGTTAAAAACAAAAAAAAAGTATGAATTAGTCTCATCCCTTAGATGGACTGTATCTTCATACCTATAGCAAGAACCTGTCATTGTTCACTGATCATATAAATTATAATAGTTTGTGGTTGTAATGATTAACATAAAAATCAAATTGTGGAAGGAGGAAAGGAGATTTGATCACTGAGAGACACAATAAAGGACCTTTGAGGTACTGTAATGTTTTATTTTTAACCATGACTATAGTTACAGTGGTGTTCATGTTATTATTCTTCAAGAAATATACATATTTTATATACTTTCCTGTATGTGTAATATATATCATGTTTATTGTATAAAAATGTGGAAAATACCCAAAAAGCAAAAATGTTATTTGTAATCCTGCTCCCAAGAGATTATTACTTTCTTTTTTTGACATATATCTTCCCAGTATTTTGGGGGACACATATATCATAATATCTATCCACTCCCATGTCTTCAGATTTTAATAAAATATACACATGTGTATGTAAGTGTATCCAAATAATGACTTTTTGAATTATTATATTGTAATATTTTGGTGTGAGGTTTCAAGATTCTGTAGAGTTAATTTTAATAGCTATGTAGAATGCCATTGGTTATATCACAGTTTGTTTGCCTAATCCTTTATTATTTGACATTTAAGTAGTTTCTAATATTTAAATAATATAAATAGCATGTGTTTATTTTTTGTTATGTAAAATTAAATAGGCTAAAGTTGGACTCTATGTAGTATACAGCTACTTAATAAAAGGTAAATTAAAAATGTTTTTATTGTGTTAAAATACACATAACAAAACTTAACATCTTAACCATTTTTTTAAGTACGCAGTTCAGTGATACAAAGTATAATCACACTGTTGTACAGCCATCATCACCATTCATCTCCAGAACTTCTTATCTTGTAAAATAGGAACTCTATATCCATTAAACAATAACGCCTCATTTCTCCTCTCCCCTCTGTTTTCGGCACCCACCGTTCTGCTTACTGTTTCTGTGAGTTTGACTACTCTAGGTGCCTCATACAAGTGGAATCGTATACAACTTAGCTTATTTCCCTGAGTACAAAGTCCTCAAAGTTCACATCCATGTTAGTATTCTCTTATTTAAAAAAAAAATTAATTTTCGTTGTAGTTGGCATAGCAATATTATATTAGTCTCAGATGTACAACATAGTGATTAGACATTTGTATACCTTAACAAGTGTTCACCCAGTAAGTCTAGTACCCATTGGACACCATACCATAAAAGATAAATTTTGTTGGATAAGATAACTCTAGCTTCAAAAGCTTTTTCTCCTCGTAAAGAAAATTGGAAAAAAAAAAAAACCCACTTAATTTTTTTCTTTCTTTTTATGGAGTAGGTGTGTGTGGTATGTGGGGAATGGCTCTAACATCTTTATACACTTTTGTTGGCTGTGAGGTTATTTTATTCATTTACTTATTTAATATTTATTGAATGCCATCTGTATGCCAGGTGCTTTGTTCCGGATCTGAGCATACTGAGACGAAGACCTGGTTTCTGCTTTCACAGTCAGGTTGCACAGTGAATAGTTGGGTTTGGATGTTATCACTTCGTAGACTTTGAGTTTATAGATCCACACATTTCCACTTGGATGACTTTGCTGTGATTTATATTATTTTTATTTATTTATTTATTTTTTAGTTACATTTATTGGGGTGACATTAATTGATATCAATTACATTGTTTCCAGGTGTATAGTTCTACATTACATTGTCTGTACATCGCATAATGTGCTCACTTCCCAGAATCAGCTCCCTTTCCATCACCATATGTTTGATTCCCCCTCCCTACTCCCCCCACCCATCTCTCCCACCCACCTCCCCACTTACGCTCAGGTAACCACTAAACTATTGACTGTGTCCATGAATCTGATTTATATTATTAGATAGGTTGTTTAGAAGCTTATATACCAGCGAGGCTGCTACTTTATCCTCTTTACCTAAATCCCCCATCCCCAAACTCTGTTTTTAAGGTTGAATTTAAGGTTGAATCATGGAATTCAGAGCTTGATGAGCAAAGACCTGAATAGGGCAGGAAGTGGAAGAGACCTTTTCATCACAGTGTGAGTGACTGAGGGTGGGCTGTATGCTTTATCTCATTTTTGGTATTACTAAGGTTCTTTCCAGCTCTAAAATTTTGTGAGTTTCTGATATTTGGGAGAATCTAACATTGGATCTTTTCCCAAACATTAAATTTGCAGTAAAAGGAAAAAATTAGATTCCTTCTTTTTGAGACACTTGCTGAACTTCAGAGTATAAGTACAAGCTTAAGAAGGAAAGAAGAAAGAAGAAAAGTAAATTTGTCCATCCCAGTCATTTTAGGGATTCTGTTTGGAGAGATGTATCTATAGCTTAAGGCTTCAAGTTAGGAATATTTTGACATTAAAAAAAGAAAGAAAGAAAGAAAACCCTGTGGGGCCCCAGAAACATCTAGCATCATTCATGACCAAGTATGGTGGCCATAAGTTCTTTAGCTAGGACAATATAAAAGGAAAGATTTATGGGTAGGTGTGTCATCCCTCAAACTCCTGAGTATAACTAACTAAGCAGTATGGCTATTTGTTTCTTACTTGTTTTAGTTACACATCTGTTTTACCATCTTCTGCATGTGTCCCATCACTCATTAGCTTTGGACAGATCACTTAAGAAATCTGTCTTTTTGCCTGTGGAATGGTGTACTATGCCTGTCCAGCCTATTTGGCAAGGCTGTACATGACCAAGTAAGGAAGCATATATGAAAGCACTCACTAGAAGATGGCACTTCAGTATTAAAAAAGGAATGAATAGGGGAGCAGAGAATGCTCCCCTCTTTCTTTGGCCACTGCGTGTGTGTATCTTCCACACTGGATTTGGCAGCTAGTATCCAAGTGTGTAAATTTGAGATGGATCTCAGGGTTTTGATTTATGGTGATGAATAGATTAAAGTTATGAAGCATACTATCTATCGGTCTTTTAGAGCAACTAGATTTGTGTCCCTCTTTTAAGGTTACTGATTATTTGGGTGAAACAGCAGTTTGTGTACGGAACACAAATTAAAGTATTTTGTTCTGTTTTACTTCATTTTTCAGTGTCATTCAGAAAAAAATTTTGAGTTGACTTAGAAGAAGATATACAGTGCAACAGAATTAAACTAAGATGAGGAAATTGGGACAAAGAAAACGCATGTAGAGAAAATATGATAAAGCCAGGTTGAGACTAATGAGCAGAAACATGGAGGTGGGTCACTTAGTTAACTTCCCAGGGGACAGAACAAAGAGAGAAATGTTTATAACCTTTTCTGAGAAATTTCCCCAGTGAAGATGATTAGAGCATGAACTATATACTCTTCAAAATACACAAAAGTGATTTGTGAAACAGTTGTTTTTATGCTTTTTCTCAGTGCAAATTAATAACCTATTAACAAACTATGATTTAGGGAAGAGTTACTCTAAGGGGTCAAGATCGTGTTTGATGCAGGCAACTCTGAAGGGCTGGCTTGAACCAAGGATAGCATTTAGAACATGCCAAGGAGGGGACTGTCCTCAGGCAGTCCTCTATAAATGCTCTTTATTCCAGCTGGTGGCTGGCTCATTCTCTGAATGGTTTCCAGTGATGTTGTGGCACAGTTCATGGCCAGGATCCCAGAGACCCCGGGATGGAGATGCTTGTCCTGTCTTGAGTCAAGTACCTTCATGAGCTAGCTGTTGGCATTTCCTTCTCTTTCTTGGTTCCAGCATGGCTGTTGCAAGGATTAGGCGTGCAAATTGAAGTACCGTAGTTCTTTGCTGGAGAGGGCAGCTAAAAGCCAGTCGTAATTTTGGGGCTTTGGCTATGCTGGGAACCACTGGGAATTTGTGGACTGCCAATAATTCATT
>PVKE010032739.1:0-18310 GCA_004027555.1 Craseonycteris thonglongyai
GTAAAGAATGTGCATCTAGCTTAGTGTGATTTACACCTGACAGACCTGGTGTCAGTTTATGTCAATGACTGTGACTTGGAGCATCACAGGCCAGCCAGCCCAGAGCAGAACAAAACAAAACAAAACAAAACCAAAAACCAACCAACCAACCAAGAACCAAAAGGAAGGAAACTTCCTGAGACTTTACAAGCCTATTCATAGTATGTCTTCTACATGAAGAAGCTCACAGATAGCACTAGACACCAAACCTGCCAGGTCTAAACACCTCTAGTCTAAAAATAAGGGCACAGAAGCTCGGGGAGGTAGACCCTCTGACTAAAATCACACAGCCTAAGCCTGGAGTGGAGGGTGCTCATGTCTTCAACATACCAAGTAAGGTCTGAGGAGAGCTCACACGGAATCCTAGCCAACACCTGCGTACTGATGGCAGTCATGTGTGACGTGGCAAAGTCCTTCCACTGGAGGATCAGTTTCCCCATCTAGGAATTGGGATTGTGAGGGATGAGTGAGAAGATAGCTAGGAAAAGGCTTTGTAAAGACTCAGGAGCTGCCACATATGAGGAGGTGAGCGGAGGGTTGAGAGGGTGGTGGGAAAATGCTAAAAAAAAATCCTCAAGTAGATAATTACTAATGAATTTGTTTATCCAGAAGAACTACCTCATCCAAGCCAACAATGCCAGGATTTCCCAAACGAGGCTGAGCAGGAATAGTTGATGAATAATGACAATAACAGTCTATAGCAATAGGCAGATGAGCACTGTTGACTACTCATTGTTTGGTCAGATGTCTTGCCAATTTCGGTTAAGACCACCTATTTGTGAGCCAGGCTGTCTGG
The DNA here is from genome assembly GCA_004027555.1 of Craseonycteris thonglongyai. Lineage (NCBI taxonomy): Eukaryota > Metazoa > Chordata > Mammalia > Chiroptera > Craseonycteridae > Craseonycteris > Craseonycteris thonglongyai. The sequence continues at coordinate 836 of PVKE010032739.1, forward strand.
GTTTGAATTCCACTTCTGCCACCTACTGGCTGTTAATCCTGGGCCGCTCCCTTACCTCTCTGCGCCTGTTCTCTCACCTTAGGTTGGGTCACTCTAAGGACCCTTGTCGTGGGTCTAGTGTGAAGATGATGAGCATGAACACAGGAACAGTCCTGGCACCGAAACCTGCTGTGTAGTGTGAGCCACCCTCATGTGCATTCTCTGCTCTTGAGAGTTAACCCACCTTCTGGCACCACCAGGCTACAGCGTCAACAGCAGTACTCAGGGCAGGTGGTTATGGCCCCATGTCTCTGGAAACTCAGATATAACCTCAAGTTGAAAAAATTCAGAGGAACCATATGAAATTGCTGTGTCGGCAGGTCAAGTAGGGGAGAGAATCAGCAATTTCATATATACACTGGCAAACAGACCGAAGGCTCCGAAAAGCAACCAAACGAGAGCTCAGCAGTCTAGCAAAAATCATAAAGGGAGAGTCGGAGGACATGGGAATAAAATAACCACGGCTGACACAGCTGCATCAGTATCAGAGAAATGCAGAAAAGAAGTCCAGGAACTAATCTTGTCTTTTAAACACAAACATGAGTCCCAGAGGCTGGTGGGTTTGAAGATGTATATGTCTAAGAAGTGCAAGGACAAGGGATTTTTTTTTTAGGGCCAAAGAAACAAAACCAAAAACAAACAAACACACGGAAGGGGTTCTCCCCACCCGCAAGGAGCCGGCTCCTTTCTGCACGGCCTGCACACTGTTTTTTCCTCTGCAGCTTGTCTTCCCGGTTCCTTTTGAGCCACAAAGGAGACTCTCAAGCCACCTCCGCACCTACCCCTCCTGTTCCCGACGTCAAGTCTTCGCCCATGCTGCGCCCTCTTCTGCAGACCTCCTCACTCCATCTGCCGGCCACAGTCCTCCCACCCTGCAAGAGTTCCCTGTGGCCCCCTCTCCCGCACAGGCGACCCCACTTAGGAGGAGGCGGAGAGCCGTTCATGGCTAGGTTTCCCCAGCTGGCAGCGGGCGCTCGCGATTTTCCCTGTGTGCTTGGGCTGGACAGGAGGGCTTAGAGCGCGTGACTTCACTACCGCTCTGCCCCGTCCGACAAGCAAGAGATCACACCGACCTCTGTCTCCTGCACCCCCTTGGTCTTCCTTCTGCTGATTTTGCCAAGTCCCATTTCCCAGAAGCAACATATATAACCCTCATATAAGAGACCAGGTCCCACAGACTCCATATGAAACAACTATTACTATCATTGCTCATAGTTATTACATCTCTACCAGTACGATTGAACCCTATGCTAGGCCCTTCCTGTCTTTCAGAACACTCTCCTCACAATGGCCCTATAAAATGGGAGTTCTTACTACCTGCATTTTCATATGTGGGAACTGAGCCACGGAGGCGTTAAGTGATTCACATAAGGAGCAGCAATGGGCAGGTGACAGCTGGGAATCCAATCAGGCAGCTGGACTGCAGAACCCCTGTTCTAAGGGTGACTCTACCTACCACTGAGAATTGGCCTCTTTGTCAGGGCATTGATAAAAAGACTCTGGTAGCAGAGTCTACCTCAGAACATGGGGCAAACCACATAATATATTTACACAGAGAGGAAGGAAAACATGCTTCTCCACGACAGCACTATAGGGCAAAGACAATGGTCAACCATAATAATTTGGGGCTGAGAAGAGTACCTCTTATTGCCTGAAAGAGAATGCTGTATTAAAGAAAGGCAGCATTTGGCTGTGGGAACACTTCCTAAGGATAGAAGACGGTGGATGATGTTGACTTGGGGTACGGCATCACAGTGAGGTACCTACTACTGTGGTCTGCTCCACTATGGGGACTTCAGATGTGCTGGTGAAGTGAAGGCTATCGGGGATCCCCTCGGGGCCCCTGAAACATCATACAAGGGACCTTGGAATCAATTTCTCCATAGCCAGAGCTCTATATCTGGAAGAAGCCCAAGATAGTCTTCAGGAACCCCAAGAACTGTCACCCTGGGATCAGTGGCTATCTCCCCAGTAGCATCACCTGTCACACTTGGAAGGAAAACCTCCTTCCTGGTGGAAGGAGAGAGGCTGCTGAGGTCTTGAGGAAGTGGAATGACTCCATAACAGAGGTCAAGGGGACTGCATTCGATAGAACTCTTGATTGCAAGTGACAAAAATCCAACTTACGTCATCATTAAGGCAAAGAGGGGGAATTTATTGGCTCAAGTAACCAAGCTGAAGGAAAAGTAGGTAGCCAGCAGGTCCTGGGACCATGAAACCAGGACCCGGAACCCGCCGTGCCCTTTCTGTCTCTTGTCCCTGCTCTCTGACAATTAGCTTCATTGTTCAGCAGGCTGGTATCTTCCATGAAGCATAAAAATGTGGCTGCCAGCAGCTGTCACCAGCATACCTTCCCTGCTTCATGGCTCAGAAGAGAGGCTCTTCCTATCTTTTCAATTAGTAAAATTCTAGACAACAAATCTGACAGACCCACTCTGTGCTCAGCGAGGTGAAGTACTGTGATAGACAGCTCCCACCAAAATCAGGTAGAGAGAGGAAGGACAGTTCCCCAAGGAATCTTGAAAAGAGATCTGGCGTGAGGCTAGCAAAACCACAGACGTCCACCACAGACGCTGCAGTCTATGGAGCTGCCCGGGGAAGAGCAGAACAGGACTGGAGGTCAGGATGAGGCACGCCTTCACAAGCCAGGCCTTTGGTGTTCGGGGCAAGTCCCACAGCCTGGGCGCCTAGAGCCACACAAGGGAGGTGAGACACTGGATCAGAGACCCACCCTGGGCTCTCAATGCAAATACCACCCTCCCAGAGGAGGGGATGCAAACAGAATACACCAGCAGGGCTGGAAAATGTAAGGGTCCAAAGTGGGCCAAGCACCTCTACCTGTGCAGGGCAGAGGCCTCTGCGACAGCCAGCCCATGAAACACACCACACCTGGGTCTGCATGGGTGCGGGGGAGGGGGGTGATTCTATGGACATAAATAACCCTGGCACACTGTCTAAACATCAGATGGACATGAAAGTTCAACATCTGGAGAACTGTCCCCATCTGCCACTCTGAGAAAAACACTGAAAGGATCAGCAGGACAGAAGCAGTAATGGGGCCAGAGTTAAAGAAAAAAAACCCAGTGTTGGCAGCTGCCGCCCGCTCGTATTGCTGAGAATAGCAGCGGTTCTTCCTGACGTGGCATTTCTGGGCTCTCACGGATCCGGCTGACCCCTCACAAAGGCTGAGGCCCACATACCAGCGGCTCCCATGGTCAGCGCTCACCAAGCACGTTCTGAGGCTTTGTTCTGCTCTCTTCCCCAGCCTCACAATGGCAGGCACACACCATGTCCCACAACCGGAGAAAAAGAGAGGAGGTGATTCACGGAAATCTTAGCAAACGTACTGTTCTATGAGTCAATCCTCATGTGGTTTCATCCACAGAGATGAGACTTCCACGTGTGGCTGTAAGTGCTGGGCCAGGTGCCCCAGTTTAGACAAAAACGCAAATCTGGGAGAGGTATGTGCTTACGTCAGACCAAGGTTATACTTATATTTTCACATGTTAATATAAATCTAAGTGAACCAGTCCAAGCAGGACTCAGCAAGGGCTGTTTTTTATTAACTGGCTGGTTGTGCTGTTTTTAAGAGAGAACCATTAAACCTGACAGACAGCCTACTTGTGTAGTTGAACAGTATACCTGATTGTTATGATCCCAATTGCCATTTCCAGGCACTCCTCAGAACACAGGTTCTTTGTACACAAGCACTGAAGTCAGACACAAAGGAAAGAAAGGTTCATTTTCTCTTCTTGCATCAAAATTGTTCCTTTAGCCTGGGCAGGGTTGTTTTTGCTCCCCACGGTGGGGAGGCAAACAATGACAGTCTGAGCACAATTAGAAAATAGACCCATGGATAAACATTTGATCCCAGTCTTCATTACAAGACGGTGAACTTGTGCTTACCTATTAAAATCTGGCTGGGCTGTGAGGCCCTTTTGTCAATACCGTAAGGCAGGTACTACATGTTTGTTTATTTCTGGGCAGGAAGTTGAATTAACTGGGCTTTTATCCCAGCTCTGCCTTGATCCAGGCACTTTCCTTATTACTTGAGGTGGGAAATGTGCTGGACGAGACGTTGTCTGAGGCCGCTGTCAGCAGAAACATTCTAGAATGCGGCAACGTTTTTTGATGTGCATGAGAGGCTCTCATCATGGACATTTCATTAACGTTTTGTCCCGACTCTCAACACAGATTTTTGTCTGCTTACCATCTGATCCACGTTCTCTGTGTCTATGACAGACCTCCTCCCTCACAGCTACTACAGAACAAAGGAAAAGCTCCCAGATGGGTGGCCTTAACTTGGGGACAGTCCTGTGTCAGTTACCCACTGCCAGACCTGCAGGAGGAAACGTGTGGCTAGAGCTGAGGAAAGACATCCCTCTGCCCAGCTCTAGTACCTCTCTTGCTCCCCAGAGATGCCTCGTCAATTCATCCAAATGGCTCTTGCACTTTTTGCTAAGCTCTACAGGTAAATACAGTTCAAGCAGGGAAGTAATTTACCCTTAATAATAACAATAAGCTGGCAATAATACTTAAGCCTTAACTTGAACTTTTTATGTATTAGGCATTATGCAAAGTGCTTTATGTGTAATATTATACACAATTCTCCCAATAACCCTTGGAAACAGATAACACTATTACTCCTGCTTTACTGAGTAAGGACCTGGGGCTTAGAGAGACAAAGTCTACAACAGCAGTGCGATGCCCAACGGGGCAGTTCACAACTACTGGCTGAAGTTTCTTCTGCCTAAAAGCAGGAGGTTGGCCTGTATCAGATTCTCCCAAGTGTGGTGTTTGGGCCATTCTCACCACTACCTGGGGTGCTTGTTAAAATGCAGACTTCTGGCTCCACCTCAGATCTCCAAAATCAGAATCCCAGGGGGTAAGGCCCAGGAATCTATCTGTTTAATAAGAATGCCAGGTAATTCTTAAGCATATTAAAATCTGAGAGCCCCAATATACTATTCCTAAATGTTACCCAGCTCTATTATAATGGCCCTGGTTTCCTTTTGTTAGAGACTCCTCAAGAATGTGAGCTTTTCTCTTTCACTGGACCTAAAGTTAACCCTAAAATATTCCAAACATATTTTTTAGCTAAGCTTTATACAACACAAGATCTTGTTTCATATATGACACAAGCAAATTCTTCATTCTCTTGAACGTTTAAACCATGCCAAACAAATTACTCCCATTTAGAAGGAATGTAAAAACAACATGACATGACCTTAGATAAAAGTATTTTCTTAAACTTATTTTTCAAATAGAAGTCAATCTACATATGGAACTCATTACTGAGAAAGGGGTCACTGCAGTGAACACTGATGCTGAGAGAGAGGTGTTTCTAAATTGAAACACACACATTCATATACACAGAAGAAAACAGGTAAAAGTAGGCTGTAAGTGAACAGTATGAGAGCAAACAGGCCTTACTTTCAGTGAGAACAAGCAGGGTTTGTCACCTCTGGCCAGGGTTTTGACTTTTTCTCCTAATTTATGTCCTTGTTTCTCCTAAAAAATGCTCCTCTCACCCCTCTGTCTTTTTTCTTTCCTCTAATTTGCTTTTTGGTCTATTTATGAGGAGATCAAAAACAAAACAAAACAGAATCATTTTCGGGGGGGCGGGCCCCTGTAGTACAGGCTTCCTCCACTAGGTGAGTGTTCTAGGGACCCATCTGCATCAGTGTACCAGCTGGCATTGTGAGAGGCTGTGGTGGACTTCCGTGAATTTTTTTGGAGACTCTTTCAATGCGTTTACCCATTTCATGGTGGGTGGTTTACATGAACAATGTGTGCCATGACAACGCACCTGCCCACACCACGCTGAGTGTTCAGCAGTTTTTAACCAACAACAACGTGCTCCCTGTGCCCCGCCTTCACCTGATCTCGCCCCCAAATGACTTTTTTTTTTTTCCTGGATGGAAAGAGCCTTCAATGGGAAACGTTTTTCTGATGTGGAAGAGGTGAAACAAAAAATAGAAGTACTAAAAGGCATCAAAATTGACAAGTTCAAAAAATGTTTTGAGTAGTGGACAAACATCTTGATAGGTGTATTGTTTCAAATGGAGAGTACTTTGAAGGTGACTGAAGTTTAAACATGTAAGAATAAATACACATTTTTTTCAATAAACAAATTCTTTTTTGGTAGGGTCCTCATAGCTTTGTCCTTTCTGCTAAAACTGAGGTCAGTGTGAAAAATCCCCTTAGTTGAAACCTCAACCCTGGTACCAAGATGGCCAATTGCCTGCATCAATCATGTGGACACCCAGCCCAGAGGCTGCCTGCTAATATGTTTCCAGACACACATCTGCTTTTCCCATGCACCTCATCCCTCTTTCTGATACACACATGCACAATAATATTAGTAAAAGTCACTAACACAATTTATTGTATCAATTGCGTAAAGCATAACAGTCCTAATTTTATATGCGTGAGAAAAACCAAGACATAAAAGATGCATGAGATATGGCTTTTGCTTTCAAGATCCTTAGCACCCAGTCAGAGATTTGAGACGCTCCAGAAAACAAGCATGGTAGGAGGTCAGAGGTCATAATGAGTTGGCTGTTTATAAAATGACCTCCAACGGGAAGTGGGACCTGGCTGGGCCTTGGAGAAGCTGAGAAGAGTTGTGTATTTTGGGCAGAGGGAATGACTGCAGTTTCTATCCCTACCTTTTATGATAACAGCACCTTGATTTTCCTTTAAACTTACCCTTAGTTTTTGCGATTCAGGTGGGGCTAAATTTGACCTTGTCAAATTTACAAAATTTGACCTTGTCAAAAGTAAACAAAGTACTCTATCCATCCAGTCATTGTGGGAGTTCAGAACGGGTATGTGATCCAGGTTAGTCCAATGAGACTTGATCCTGAGTCATTGGCAGGAGCCATGGGCAAAGAAAAGCTCTCCCTTCTCCATGTTTGTCTGCTCAGAGGATGTATTATAATTCTGAAGATGCTGGTGGCCTTTTTACTACTACAGGGAGAGGGGTGACCTGGGAGTGAAACCAACACACAGGAAAGAGAACCAAGATATGGATAGACTCCTGAGGATAAAGATTGAGGAAACCAGCTTTTACTTAACAGGTTTGTTTGTTTGTTTGTTTTAAAAGCTGGTTTGGTTGATTAACTATCATTTGTAACTTGGAGAGAGAAAGTGTCAGTGTATTCACAGAATAGTGGGAAAACCACCCTCACTGGTTGATGTTGGTTAAAGTCCATCTGGAAAGGTAAATCAAGGCCAGACCTAGCAAGAGATGGAAGAGGAGACATGAATGCAAATGTAGAGAATGAGAACTTTATGTCTTATAGGCAAGAGAAGTCACTAATGACTTCTAAGAGAAGAAATACTGATGAAAGAGGAAATGTTTTACTAAGGGGGTCATGCATAAGATAGGAGGTAGAACAAGATGAATTCTCTGATTCCTTCTAACCTGGATGTTGTGTGTAGGTGGTAGTAGCTGGTGAGTCTGCAGCATGGCTTAGAGGCAGGGAGACTGGAATCAGGGACATTGACAGGCAGTTATTGACACACATAGGAAGCACACCACAATTCAGCATATGGGGTTGCACAGGCCAGGGCTGGGACTTGATCTCAGACCCTGGGGCTACAAGGCGAGCGCTCAACCTGCTGAGCCATCTGGGCCTCCTACTTCCCTGTTTTTTTGTGTGTTGTTTTTTTTTTGAGCCAGGTTCTAAAAGGCATTCTGTCTTTCTGAGAGTACCCATGACTTTGACTTGACATTTTCTTTTTGTGACCTCCTGCCATGTTCCTTATCTTAAATTGAACTACTTCAGATATAAGTATCTAAGGTACACTTACAAACTCAACTGTGTTTAAAAGTCTCCCCATCAGATGAACTCAAATTCTTTCTCTTGACTATCTGTTTGATTTTCTCAGGAAGAGGGGAAAGAGCTTGTCTGAGATGTATATCTCTTTTGTAAACCCGATGAGCAGCACCCAATGAGTGCACATTTCTCTCTTTCAGCCTCAATCACGCTCTCCACAAGATATGATATTGATATGAATAGAGGTGATGGGAGGAGAACAATTTGCTTTCTAGTTTCACATGTTGGACAAACAAGAAGCAATAATTTTAGAACTTTAAAGTTCCATGTCTCATAGTTATTTGAATAGTCAATTAAATATATGGAAATGAAGATATGTATAAGAAAAACTAGACATGAAAGTGAAGATTCAGTAATACATCTGTCCTTCCCAAATTATATTATTCTCTTGTGATTAATTGGGAAAGAGTAATACAAAGATTTTATTGACTTATTTCCATTCAAATGCTCAATGATGGAATAATTAAAACCAATGCATGTGCTGGGCACCAACTTTAGAAATGGAAAGCTTCCAAGCTGTTAGGTCCCAAAGACTTTTCAGTTAATTAGTGCAGAGGAATTATTTTTATCTGTGCATCTTATAAGGATTCAAAACTAGGTCAAGAATTTTTATGCCTATTGTTAATTAAGGTCTGAACTGGTTGAAAGCATATGGAGGTCAGCAGAAGGGTGATGATATTCACAGGTTAAATCTGATCCAGTGTTAAATCATTAGTGACTATTAACAGATTTAGTCAATAGGTCCAAAATTTTCAAACCACTAAAGAAAGACATTTTAATATATTAAAAGGATCCTCACATTTTTCCAAAAATCAATGTCTTTTTCAGGGGTGTTTGCAGTACTCTAGTTCCCCATCCATGTTCCCAAGCACATTGTACAATTGTTGTAAGCTTAGTGGCTTGAGTTTTCATTTCACTGAATCAATCAATGGTCAACAATATTGGTTTGCAATGTGAAGACAATATATTCAACTACTACTATCCACCTTGGATTGCCAAGGGAATATTGACCTTGGATGATCTGAGGGTCATCCAAAAATGGACTCAAAGTCAAAAGGGACACCTGAATCTTTTAATCCCAACTCCTATCCAATATGGTTGGCTGTCCAACCTGTACTTACCTACTTGAGTGCTCCTAACCATGGGCCAGCATGGGATGGGATGGTCTAAGATAAGCATTTTAAATAAAGTAACATCATATTAACCTAGTGTGCAGTTTAGAAAATTTCATCAGTTGAGATCCCATTCCACAATGGAAAAAGCCTCACAGGAGCTGTGAATAGGTATAAAGATGACATTAATTACATGATTCCTGACCCCAAGGGCAGAATATATTGTAGTAAATAGATGTAATAAAAAATGTACATAGTAACCAAAGCTATAGATACACACACACACGTGTTAAGTGCCATTTATTCCATGTTGCAAGCATTCATTCAAACTGCATTTATGGCATGCTTCCTATGTTCCATAACCACCCTGACTGTGGAGGCAGAGCTGGCAAATATTAGAGAGATTTATGCTAATCTCTCACACAATTTTTGCGTCCTGGTGCATGTCTTCTCTTTTCTGGGAGCCATATTGAAAATAGCCCAATAAATGTAGAGATTTATGCTAAAAAATGTAGAGGATTTAAGCTAAAAAATATGAGGGATCTAATGTTGACAGGTTTCATACCATATTACTGCCTTTTAAAGGTTTCTTCACTACTGGCATAGACACTATTTACTGATTTCCTGCTTCAGCCCAGGTCCCTTGGTTCCTCTGGCAACCCCACTCTGAGGCCCTCTTTCTTCCGGGTGTTGAGTGTATGTATGTTCCCTTAATCTGTCCCCGCCACACTGGGCCCACTTCACGTCCCTGTCATTCTGCCCACACTGTGACAAGTGATCCTGCCTCCCCCACAGCTTCCTCACTGTCTTCCCATGTTGACTGACCAGAATCCATGCATGCTGAATTCCTATAGCAGTATGCGGGTATTCAAAATGATGCTAACACGGCTGGCATTTCGTCACTCAGCTGGGGTGGAGCAGGCACACATCTGTGAAAAGGGCTATTCTGTGCCCACGTCTGCTTTTCAGTGCCTCCTCTAGCACCTCCTCTCCAGCCAGAATTTCTGGCTGGAGCAGGCCTTCAGGCAAACACCTCACCACTGTGTATGATTTCATTTTATTTGGCTTGAGAGTTACTATAGACGGAGCTTGGAAACTCAGATTTCATTCTTTCATAGTTATGATTAGAAGATCATAGTTGGGTTCCTTCCTCTGCCCATTACTCAAGTAAATTTGATTCTAGTTTCTTCCTATAATGCTTAATACTACTAGTAATTATGAGAATAAACCAACATGGGTAAGCATGCCAAATAACAGAACTTCAAGGGAGCTAAAAATGTGTTGAATTTGGATCTGATTAATAAAGACTTACTAGGGAATTATAGGACAAGCATTTGAACTGGTATAATCTTATAAAAAATGACATCTGATATATAGTTCAGTACTGACATGCTTGGGTACCCAAATCTATTATACTTAGACCACCAGACCACATGGATTCTGGGGCCAATGCCTCATATCCTGCTCTATACCATTCTGTTATTCCTAATTGTCTGCTTTTTGTTTTGTTTTGAGGAAATGCCCAAGGATTCGGCTTAGCAATATTACCTATTTGGAACACTCTTGACTGATTATATGTTTTTATGAATTTCTCCTGCATGTGAGTAAAGCAGGATCAGTGTGAGCATGGGCCACTCGAGGACCTGAGTCCTTTCCCAGCCAATGCCAGTGGTCATCTGTTTACCACCTGCCATTGTGACAAATTTTCTGATTCTCCTTACCTTATAAACCACTCTTACAATCTCTGTTTTCAGATTCATAATAATTTCTCCAGCAATCTCAACTATCCCTTACTCTAGGCAAAGTATTTCTTTATCTAGCTATTTTTTTTTAAATAAATTTTATTTGTGGGACAGTTGGAGATTTATAAAGAAACTGAAACTAGACTGAGATTTCTCATATAATCCTAAACTTGTTTCCTATTATTGACACTTGATGTAAGCACGATACATTTGTTATTATTAATGGATCAAAATTTATACTGGAGTCCATATTTTATATAGATTTCCTCAGTTTTTTTTTTAATTGGGGTAAATATATATACTATAAAATTTACTATTTAAAATTTTTTTTTAAAAAGATTTATTTTATTGTTTGAGAGGAGAGAGAGAGAGCGAGAGAGAGAAAGAGAGAGAAGTGGGGAGGGCCCAGAGCAGTCTCCATAGTTGTACAACATTAGTTGTGACATGGGTTCATTCCACACAGGTGGGTGTGAGCTGCATGGAGTGGGAATGGAACTGGAGGCCTCCCGAATGGGAGGGGAGAACCTTTGCCCCCATCCTGGCAGTTGCCAGTTGATCCCAGTACCTCATAGTTGCAAGGCAAGCACTCAACCTTCTTAGCTATCCTGTCATCCCTATGTTAACCATTTTTATAATAAGTGTACAGTTCAGTGGCATTGAGTGTATTCATATTGACGTACAATCATCATCACCATCCCTCTCCAGAACTCTTTTTATCTTGCAAATCTGAAAGTCTGTGCCCATTAAGCAATAAATCACCATTCTCCTTTCCCTTTAGTCCCTGGCAAATACCATTCTACTTGTTGCTTCTATGACTTTGACTATGCTAGGTATATCTTGTAAGTGTAATCCTATGGTATTTGTCCTTTTGTGATGGGCTTCTTTTACTTAGTATAATGTCTTCAAGGTTCATTCATGTGGTCCAACTTCTGCATCTTCAATCAACTTCAAAAAGTCGCATTCTAGATCTTTTTACCACTGCTTCAAACCACTTTCTAAGTGATTCTCTACTATGGAGTTGGCCCTGTTTGACAGCGAACCCCAGTAGGCATCTATTTCTGGGACCCTGTCCTAAATCCCATTTAGTGGGACCCAAAAGCCCCTACTACATTCTTAAAGTAACTACTACATGGCAGTTTTTGTTCTAAGCAATATATACATATTATATAATGTGTACAATATTATGTTCATATGACATACATATAGAATATGTACAGTAATATGATATATGACATACATATAGAATATGTACAATAGTATGATATATACTATCTTGTTTAATCTCCACAATATCCCCATGAGGTCAAGTCTATTATTAATTCAATTTTACAAATTGGGAAACTCAAGCATAAGGAGGTTGAGTAACTTGCCAAAGGAACACAGTTAACAAATGGCAGTCCCAGAAGTGGATAGGACCTAGTAGTCCCCAGTCACCTGTAAAGTGTCTAGCTCCTTCAGGCCTGGCTTTCCTTCCACAGGGAAGGGGTTCAGTTCTCCGTACTCCTACTATGTCCACAAATGGAAACATGTCCTTACCAAACTATAGCTGTGCTGACTCCCTTTAGAACCTTTCTCTGTTGCCCTATTAGCCAGTTTGAGCCGGGGGGTGGGGGCGGTGCCAGTGTATTCCTGAGCCCAAGCTTCTGAGACCCCCTGCCCTGTGGCTCCTGTGCCGCGTGCCCAGCTCTATGTGATTCTGCCCCTGCCCCTGCCCTTTCTCACTCCCATCATGCTGAGTTGCTGCCCAGTTCCAACATAACCTTAGCCAGATCCTCTCAGTCATTAATTCTTCAGTTAAATGTAATTATTTGTCTGCAGGCCAGGTCGCTCTAGTGTCACACAAACAATTTACTTTATACTCTAGAGGACTGGCAATACACACTCATTCAATTCAAAAGCCACAGTGGTTTTACGACCTGGATTAACAGGGACAGTTTTATAATTGGGGCATGCCAGTGCCTTCGTAGGGGCAGCACAGATTTCACAGTCCCCTCCTTTCATTTCTAAAGTCATCTCTGTTCTCTTTGGACCTAAATGACAACTATGTCCCAGGCCCTGGGCTAGGGCCAAGGCTACAGGCTGCTATCATTCAGTTGTGCAGAGACATTTGAAATGCTGGGCACAAAGGGCATTCGTAGGAAATAGCACAAAGTCAGAGGCTGTTGCAGGGAGGAGATGAGGTACTGATGACAACACCCTGAGTTTAAATGGGAGCAAATCCGAGCATGCAGGCACGTTTGGTTGTATTGCTGAGCTGGGCTTTGTTAGTGTCTAATCTTCCAATCTGTGGCCACAGGGCAAACAGGTGATCAGGTGCGTGTGACTGTATGTGTGTGTTCAGCATTTGTGCAGACTGCAGCTGGCAGGCATGGAAGATAGATACTATGATAAATACTTCACTGCAGAAGAGGAAACCTGCAGAGGTGGTCAAGAACCCAGCCACAGAAAAGTAGGTGTGATAGGATCTACTTTATTACTGCAAGACGGAGCTGGAAAGAGGTGGAGGGAGCTGCTGGTGTGGAATTGGTAACAGACTGTGTATGTGTCTGGAGTGTGTATGTATGTGCATGTGTGTGCATATGTGTATGTGTGTGTGCACAAGGGAGCTCAAAAAGGCAGCCAAATGTTACATGGGAATGGTGCCATAAACACATTCAAACATATTTTTAAATCATATATAATAAATTCATTGTTTCTGGCCTAAATAGTCAACAGTAGGAAAGTAATATAACAAATTATGGTCCATGGGAGACTATAATACAGTTATGAAATAGGTAAGGGCTCTTTTCAAATATTGCACCTTTTGTCCTTCCAGGCACAGTGTTGATATACAACTCCAACAGTGGCATGGCCATGCCAGTCTCTTCGGCCCATGAAAAGGAGCCGAGGTAATGGTGTTACTTCCAGGCAGAGTGTTAAGAGCCTGCCTGTCATCTGCTGTTTCTCCTAACCCCACTTCTGGGATTGTGGCAATGCGTGTCAAGATGCGATCTAATCCCTGGGGTCTGAGCCTGAGTGATTGTGATAGTCGGAACCCTCACGTGACCTGAGTCAGAGATGCAGAGTTAGTATGATGTGAATTTGAGTTGTGTTAAGTTCCTGAGACTTGGGGGTTTGTGTTGTTACCGAAGCAACTCTACAGAATAATACAAACTGTAAGTTCATTACGGAAAACATCAAACATCGATAGTTGAGCCAGAACTGGAAGAGAACATGCAAAAATGAAAGTTATTATTAACTTTTCTAAAAGGGGCAGTTTCATATGGTTACTTTTTTTTCACTTTTAAAAGTGTTCTAAAAAGAATAGAAAGGTCAAGGAATATGAAAGAAAACAATTGGTTGTTTCTAAGATTTTGTTCTTGTACAAATTTGAATTTCTAGCAGAAGTCTTTATAAAAGAAAGCACAGGGAATTCATTCCAGCTATTCTGCCAAAGGGTGCTATTGTATTTAAATTAAGTAACACCTATCTAGCAATTTTAATAAATGGTATTTGTTAGGAAAAGCATTTCCCCACCTTCTAGAATCAAACAGAAACTACTTCAAACTCACAGGAAATTGTTGTTTCCCTCTCCCAGCTTTCTCTATAAGCAGAGTATCATGTCCAAACTCAGATAACTCTCTACGAGGGAGGTCTTCTTCTCTTCCCCAAATACTGAGAAGTCTGGTTGTGGGGAAGGGGTGCTTTAGCTTGATTGATGTAGACAAAGGTGGGCTCAGTGAAGTTGGAATGCCAACAGACGTGTCTCTGGCACTGATGGAGCTCACCTTCTTAGGGTCCCAAACACTTAAGCGTGTGACAATCTGCCACTTTCCTGAGGCATGGATTTGAATGCCCTGGGTCTATGGTAGGTGTGGGAGCTCCAGTCAACCACCCAGCACCTACAGCACATCACAACTTTATTGTTTGCTCATATTGAGAGAAATTACAGAGCTGAGATTCTGACATTGACTCAGGACAGGTAGCCTGAAATTGGATTCTTATTCCACCACTTAAGTAGTTAGGTAATTTGGGGGGAGTTATTTAACCTCTCCCTGCTTTAGTTTCCTCATCTGAAAAATGGGGATAATATTAGCACCTATCTCAAAGGTTGTTGGAGGATGAAATGAGTCATATATGTAAAGTTCTTTGCATGGAGCTCACACACAGTGAGCATAGTATCAGTTATTGCTGTTGTTACTCTTACTGAAGCCACTGTAACTCTCTTGATTTGGCAACTTTTACTCCTAAAAACTGCCCCACAGGAGAGTTAACTCATATTGCCAGTGGATGTGGAGAGAAGCAGAAGTTGTGGATAACTGAAAATTCTTAGAAGAAATTCCAGTATTTTTGTACAATATTTATAACATGATTAACATTCTGAAGGGGCTGCTTACAGTTGAGTATACTTTATGGGAGAAACTATGTGCTATCATAGCATCATTTATGAATGTGAACATTGGCCAAGGGCTTAGGACTAGTTCCTAAGAATATTACGGGTCTACAGTATTGCACCCTAAGGTGGAGAGGACCGGCAGTCATACTCTTCCCCTTCACAAGGCTGAGGAGGTGAAAACTTGGTGGGAAAAGTGACAGCACAGTATTATCAGAAGATGACTACAACAGCAGGGTTTGCCTTTAGAGCTACTGAGCTCATGGGCCAGATCATGGGCCAGATCATAGGCCAGAAGGATACAGGCATCTGGCAAGAACTGACTACACATGAGAGCATCAGGCTTCCTTCTAGATTATTCCATTCAGTTGAGGATGGAAATGAACTGAGGTAGACACTTTGTTCAGAAATAAGAACTGTCTGATGGGCTAGTTTCTCTTGTGTTGTATTAATAGTGACAGGGAGGCTGACTATATAATAAATGAGGAAACTGATATAGAAGAGTTCATAGACCAGCACAGCCTTGCTCATCATTCAGGCTTGTGAGTAAGGGACACTGAAGCCAGGCCTATCCCTTCAATGAATGCTGACAGCCTAAGAAAAAGAAACAGATGGGCTATGGCAGGAGAGATAAAACTCCTGCAAGGGTTTTTGATGGGTGATTGATCAGAAGCCTACAATCATGTATGAAATTGAAAGGAGGTTTGGTTTCATAGTAAGACTCAGGGTGATTTCTTTACTTGCAGCAGTAGAATTAAGCTCCACAGAACAGAGATTGACATAAACTGGTCAGTTTTGTTCATTGCTGTATCTCCAGCCCATAGAGCATTGTGTGGCACATAGGAAGTGCCCAATAATTACAGTGTTCCCTCGCCACTTCGCGCTTCATGTTTTGCGGCTTCAGTGCTTCGCGGGTTTTTCCAAAACATTCATGAAAAAAAAAAAAAATACAACCATGTCGGCAGCCACATTGCGGAAAGGAGCATTGTTTCATGTGGATGCGCGAGAGAGAAGGATCCCTGCATGTCAAACAAAGAGATGAGTTGACTCAGAGTCCATCCCACGGGCTCTCATAAAGGCGCGTGATTGGTTTCCGGTGCGACATCGACCAATGAGAGGACGAGGGGATTTATCCCTGTGAGGTGATTGTCTGCGCATCATCGCAGCCTCACCTAGCATCTTCTCTTGTTGTGTCTCGCCAGTCTTGTCCATGATGTTGACTGTCTCGCATACTGTATTTTAGTGTTGTGTTGGCGATAACTTGTTTTGTTTAAGTGATCACTTTTTTTATTAATTAAGCCCTTATAATGCCGCCTAAGCGCTGTGCCCCTGCGAAAGCTTCCTCCGGGGCGCCCAAGAGGAAGAAGATGATGACCATCAGCAAAAAAGTGAAACTTTTAGATATGATCAAAGAGGGCAGAAGTGATGCATCTGTGGCACGCCATTACGGGGTGAATGAATCTACAGTGCGGGACATCAAGAAAGAGGAAGCAAACATCCGCAAAACTGCTTCAATCACCTTCAATAAAGAAGCGAAACGTGTGGTAACTCCGCGGAATAACAGAATTGTGACAATGGAAGCTGCACTGGCATTGTGGATTGCTGATGGCAGGAAAAAGACAGTGAGTTTGGACACTAATATGATCAGGACAAAGGCCAAAGCTCTCTACGACCAAATCTTGCCCGATGACAACAATGAAGAGGCTGAAGAAGGTGCTGACGAACCTCAAGCCAGTACTAGCGCTGCCAGGAGTGATTCGCCTCCTCGAGGATGAGGCTTTTCAGCCAGCAAAGGCTGGTTCGAAAAGTTTCAAAAAAGATACGGCCTCAGAAACGTGCTTCTGTATGGTGAGGCTTCCTCTGCTGACAACGATGCTGCTTGTCCTAATGTGGAGGAAAAGTTTCCTAACCTCATCAGTGAGGGAGGCTACCTCCCTGAACAAGTTTTTAACATGGATGAAACAGGCCCTTTTTGGAAGAGGATGCCTTCGTGTACATTCCTCTTCAAGGACGAAGTGAAGAGGCCAGGTTTCAAGGCTCACAAAGACCGTGTGACTGTCATCATGGCTGGCAATGCTGCAGGTTTTATGCTTAAGCCAGGCCTTATTTATAAAGCCAAAAAACCACGGGCATTAAAAAACAAAAATACGGCTCTGTTGCCCGTGTCCTGGATGCATAACTCCAAGGCCTGGATAACGAAAGCTCTGACCCTTGAATGGTTCCTCCATTGCTTCATTCCCCAGGTGAAGCTGTATCTGGCTGAAAAGGGCCTCCCCTTTAAGGTCCTTCTCCTGATGGACTGTGCAGGAGGCCATGCAACGGACCTGCAATATGACGGTGTGCAGATAGAGCTTCTGCCCCCGAAC
>PVKE010032740.1:0-18309 GCA_004027555.1 Craseonycteris thonglongyai
GTGTCAAGGCCGTGAATTTGCTATTAACATAAGTACACAAACAAGGATAAATTTCTGTGTTACAATTAATAGATGTTTCATTAATGAAACAACAGTAGAAATAAGAGATTTTAGTAATAAGAGTACATGGGCACCATTGGAAATAGATTTTTACACACACACACACACACACACACACACACACACACACACACACACATACAGGCTAGTATCCAGCCATATAACCATTCTCATTATATGGTCAATGGCTGGATTTTTTTTCCTGATAACCCTCTTATACACGCACACACACACACAATGGCTAAAGCAAAATAATACTTTGAGAGTATGTTCCAATAGAATCCTCAAGTACAAAAAGTGATACAGTTGATTAGTCTGTCACATAAATGATGCACAATTCTGCACAATCACAGGAAATGCTACTGTTCTAAGGGCTTTGTGAGGCTACAGGATAAACCACATATTCTCTCACAGGTAATAAGCGTTTAGTATTAGTCTAATGGTTTTACTGTTTTGTTTTGGTTAATAGTCTGGTATACTTCCCTTGTCTGTTTTTCCAAGTACACTTTTTTTTTTTAAACAGAAATATGTTTCTCACACACTTTAAGTGTTTAGTTAATGGTGGTTAATTTATTGACTTGTGTAACCATTGCTACATTCCAATTTTAGAACATTCTCATGACCCTCCCCCCAAAAGGTGCCTTCTACTCAACTGAGATTAATTCCCATCCCCTTCACTCAAATCAACCACTCATTTGTTTCCTGTATCTTTAGCTTGGCCTTTCTGGACACTTAATATAAAGAGTCATATACTTTGCTTTTGGTGTTTTTCACTTAGCACAATGTTTCTGAGGTTTATCCATGTCACAATGTGTGCCAGGAATTAGTTCCTTTTTTCTTACTGAAGGGTATTTCATTATGTGGATAAACCATATTGTTTACTCATTCACCAACTGACTGACATGGGATGGTTTCCACATTGTTGTTATACTGAATAATGCTCATATGAACATTTGTATATAAATCTTTGTGTGGGCATATATTTTCATTTTTCTTGGGTAGATACCTAGGAGTGAAATTTCTAGGTCTTAAGGTAAATTTGTGTCTAATTTATTTTAAGAAACAGTTGACCCACAGCTCCCTGCCCTACACAGCTCCATCACCACCTATGGAACGAAACTATGTAGAAAACTAATGACATACAACTATGGAGACTGCTCTGGGCCCTCCTCCTGCTGTCTGTCAAACACAATAAAAATAAAATAAAAAAAAGAGATGGTTGAACTGCTTTGCAAACTTGTCTGCACCATTTTACATTTCCACTACCAATGTTTGAGGGTTCTAGCTTTATTGTTTAATGATTAATGACACTGAACATTTTTTAAAGGGAATCATTAGCTATTCATGTATCTTATTTGGTGTATGTCCGTTCAAAGTTTTGGTTCATTGTTAGAAGAGTTGTTTGCCTCTTCTTCTTTTTATTATTATTATTGGGTTCTATATATTCTGGATACAAGTGTTTAAACTTTGCGTGGAACTCTCAAATTTAAATTAAACTTTCATTTGATGAGCTAGAACACGGGATATGAAATTGTGGTCCAGGATTTCAAGCAATGTTTTAGAAGGTCTAAGGAGTCAAAAGTATTTTCGTCATTATACTAAGACATTGTTTGCCCTTTTCATGCTCTCAATCTTTTTCATGAGTATAAATGAAGTTTCCCAGAGACCAGAAAACTATCTAAAAGGGCTTTTTAAGTACTGTTTGTTCCTCTTTTCAACTATCTATCTACGTGAGGCCAGATTTTCTTCATATACCATACCTCAAACAAAACAACATAGGAATTAAGCTGCCTTCTATTAAACAAGGAATTAAACAAATTTGCAAATGCCATCTCCCTTTTTACAGAAAACAGTTATTTCTCATAAAAATACATAATTTGGTTAACATGTAATGGTATTTTTGTTGTTATTCTTTTTTTTTTTTAATATATATTTTATTTATTTATTTATTTTGACAGAGGAGAGAGAGAGAGAGAGATACAGAGACAGAGAGAGAACTGAACTAGGGGAGCTCCCAGTTCAGCACATGGTTCCGCACAGGCCAGGGCTGGGATTCGATCCCTGGTCCCCGGCGCTGCAAAGTGAGCGCCTAACCCACTGAGCCATCCCGGCTTCCCCTGTTGTTATTCTTAAGGAAATAAACATTTCAAAAATGTTTTAATTTCTAACATGAAAAACATAGGTAGCTATAATTCACATAAACAATAGCTCTTAGGGACTGCCAACGTTTTTACGTGGGCCAAAGAATCCTGCAACCAAAAGGCTTGAGAACCAGAAGGGTAGAAAGACCATAGCTAATGAAATACTAGATTTGTGATTATAGAGGCCACCTGAAAACATTTTCACAGGCCAGAGTCAAGCAAACAAAATCTATACTCAACAAAAACACTCCCACACAGAATCTATTCAGAGGTGCAACGAACAAGAAAGTGGCACAAATCTGGAGTGGCTGAGTGCTGTTCTGGGCAGGAGCTGGAGGCTGTGATCTCTGCTCCTCGCTGGACCCAGATGGCAGGGATAGGGGAGCATGAGGAGAGTGCGTTGTGTTGGTGGAAAAGGTCACAAAAAGTGGACTCTTGACTAATCCCAGGTTTTTGCCAGCTGCTTTTTTACTGCAACAAACATTTTTGAAGGCTTTGAAGCCTTTGCCATCACATGCTGGGCTGTACAATAAAGAAGCTAGCAACTGAGAAAATATGCACAAAGAATACCTGGAGGGGAAACCACATTTCTGATGAGATTATTACTGAAACATGTTACTCGGTATATGATATGGGTTGAAAACAGAGGGTCTTTGGGGTGTTGTGTCCCCCATGCAATGGTATACTGTTCATTTTACCTCCTTGTACACTGTTGTCAGGAGACAGTGGCTCAGGGACTTAAAAGGTAAATTGTAAGCCGTTATTATTATGTGAACCTATTATTATATATTTTTTGAAATATACATGCTAAATCTCAAATAAGATATCCAAACACAGTAGTAGCACTATAAAGTCATATGAAGTAGACCTACAACTCTTGGAGTAATTTTCTCAATCACTGCACTTTATTCTCAGATATCTTGGAGTTTAAAGGGGTCATAATGTCATAAAATATTACACATGAAGAAGAAAATTGATGATTAAAAATTGGAAGAGGAAATGATAAAGTAGGTAACGTTCTTCAAAGCAAACTGATGAAAGTTTCTTATCATTTACTCTTTCCAATGACTCTAGATATGAACAAAACCTCAAATAACCATAAGATTTAAATTAAAAGCAAAATACATCTTTATTACACTGTAAAGTCATTTGTAGAAAATACTACAATCTTAATACTCTGTCTAATATGGAATAATTATAACCTAACTTATAGATGTGTGTGTTGTATATTAAATGAATTAATATGTAAACAGCTGGAACTAGCAACCACTAAGCTTACCTGCTCACTCAACCACTAGTGAGTGAGCAATCAATAAGTGTTAGCTACTATGATTGGTACTGATACAAAAGGAAGCTCACTGATACCAAATAGGACTTTTGTTTGTTAATTTAATCTATTAAACACCATAATTATATAGTTTTCAAATTCAGTAAAACATCATTGGAGTTAGAACATATCTCATCAAGGATCATAAAACACCATCTAAAATGACTAATTTTCTATTGTTCACAACTATGGGGAACGAGGAACACATGAACAATTAAAGTTCCCCAATAGATTCTTACTTCTTATGAGAGGGCTAATGGTGCTCAGGACACAAATGCTTGTTGATTTCATAAATGAGCTCAAAGCCCACTCAGCCGACCACGTCTGCCAGAAACAAATTCACCCTGGTTACCCAATGCTACTAAGAAGAAGCTGGCCAAATTCATATTTACTTCAATAGCAACAGTGCTCTCTGGTAATAGTGGCAATAATTCTTGAAATTTCAAAAAGATAATAGTTGAAGGAGAAGCAATGACCCTAGTAGGGCACACACTGATTTATTAACTATTGAATTAATTAAACATTTTTAGTACACTTCGTTTTTCATTACAAATGGTAATATTTAGGAAATAAAAACATAACAAAAGCAATACAATTTAGATGCTGGTTATATATTGTTTGATTGACAGTTCTTACTTTATTCAGATAACTTTACAGCTTGCCATATGAAATGTTCACTGGGAAAGAGCAGAGAAGGGAGAGGTTTGCCATTTATTTCACTGCAATTCAATTCAGTAAGTGTTTATTGGTCAGGTACTGTGTGCCTACCAGCTTCTTAAATGCTATGGGAATGCAAATATGTTTCAGATAACGTTTTACACTCTCAGGAGTTCATGGAATAGACTGTGACAAGATCTACATACCGGTACATAAATGTATGGGCAGAAAAGAGAATGAAAGAGGGGGAGGGGAAAGAAAAATATACCAGGTAAAGATGTGTGGTAAAGATAGTATTGTCAATTGGGTAAAAAGGATCAAATAAGGTGAACCAGAATTCTCTAGAAATGCTTTAGAAAGATTATTAAAAAGGGGATAGCGTTAAATAGCTAGAGACGTAAAGGGCAATGTGGAGCTATCCCCACCTTTCATCTTACCATCCACTTGGCCCTACACTGACACTCCCCTTCAGAAATAGAAAGCGATACATTAAAATCCAGATGCTCCTCACAGCACATTCAAACCCCTGAGCTTTCTCCCCAGTCTCAAACACATTGCTGCTTCCCTGCTTAGAGAATTCTTATTATTCTACAAGACTCAGCTTAAGATCCATACGAGGCACCCATTTGGTCCCCATTAAGTACTATGGTATATTGTTAGCATGTTGTTTTCATACATATATTCTAAATCTCCAACTAGAGACCATGAACTGCTTGAGCACATAGACTGTGTATTATACAAATCTGCGTGTTCCCCACAGTGCCTGGCAGACTTCCACAGTGCCTGGAAGACTTTCAATAAATATTTGGTAGCTGATTAAGGTAGAATCTGATTTAAGAGCAGACAAAGTCAGACTGTTATTGAGCTATGATAAGCTCTTATTAAAGGAAGTCACAAAGAGATAAGCATTGAAGAAATACCAGCTGAGATGTAGTATGGTGAGTTTAGGGATAGGAAGTTTGTCTAGTAATAGAGAACAAATACATGAATAGAAGGAGGAGGAACAGCAGAGGTATTTTGAAGGAAGAATTAACAAGACTTGGAGACCACTTTTACACAAAGAACAAAGGTGAGAGATGAATTCAAATGCCTGTAAGGTTATAAACCTCAGTGGCTAAAAGAACGGAGGTAACATTAATAGTAATGCAGATGTTCAAAAGTACTGCCAAGTTTGCAGGAAGGCTTGGAAGTTAAATTTTCATCTTGTTATGTCTTAGACATCTGCAAAATATATGTACAGAAAGAATCTATAAGGTAATGAACATATAGAACATGACTGAGAATTGAAGTTGGTAAGAGGAAGACATTGATTTGGGAGACAGTCACAAACATATGCTGCCTGAACATACCATTAGTGAAAAAAGGAAAAGATCAGAGAGTCAGAAACTTCAAGTTAGTTGGGAAGAATATCAATCAGAGAAGAGTATTTGTGGGGGGTTAGGGGGGGCGAGGGGTGAGGAGTGGAGGACAAGAGTGAACCAGCATAGACAACGAGCAAGTGGTTAATATTAGGAAGAGGCAAATTATCTTATAATACATTCAATGAGCTGGACGGTCAAGAATTTTATGATTAAGAGACAAATTGAATTTTAGATTAAAGATTATATAAAACGATATAAAGACATACAACTATATAGTCACAATAGAATGTATGGGACTAGTCTATGAGCTGACATTCACAGCGTAACAATTTTATGTATTTCACCTCTTCAGCCTTAATGCACAGTGAAGTGCACAGACAAAATGTGCCGACTGCCTCTACCTAGAAACAGTCAGGTAGATAACATGGTGGATTACAGAGGCAATGAGCAATAAGGCTCTCCCTCAAATCTACCATGAGTCCTGCATTTATATTTCCTAGCTGGAGATGACTTGAAATTTGTTACGTTTTATGGATTTCCACAGATTCTAAATTCCAAGAGGAAGTGTGGCATGCAGAGAAATGTGTGGGCTTTGGAATTGAAAAACATCGGTTAGAATTCCGGCTCTGCCATTTATTTAAAAACTCTGAAGACTCTGGAAGCATAGACTTCAATGTCCTCATTAAAAAAAAAAAGTGCTATCAATATCTAAGAGGATTGTTATGAGGAGTAAAAGAGACAGTATATGTGATAGGGTCTAATTAAAAGGACATTAGTTTATTTTTTCCTTTAATTCAGGAAAGTTACCCAAAGAAAAAATCTCCTAGAGTTGAGATTCCAGCCTCTTATTTTCATTTTAATCAAGTATTTCCTCTTTCTGCTTAATCAAGGCAAAACTGCTAAACAAAGAGGTACTTATTATGAGGAACTAAGTATTATATTAAGGAATTATAACTTCAGCAACACTGTCATGCATAAAACTGGAACCTTAAATCTTCACTGGGCAGACTAGAAGCCATGAAGATATTGCAAATAAAACATCAGTTATTTTTTCCTCTCCTGAATGCCTCCTCTTCTAATGGGAATCCCATCTCCTCAATCCCCTACCCTAGCTGACAGAATATTCTAGAGAATTTTGGCACCAAATACACAGCATTCTGGTGGAATATTGGAAACATGAGGCTTGACAATTTACAGAAACTTTCTGCTGAATGACAAGAGAAAAACCAACCTATAAAATGCTTTGTGAATTTCTAGAAAAGTTTATCCACCTACACATTAAGAAATATGACTTAATGTTTGCCAATATAATTCATTATGAAACGACATAAAATCATGCCTCAGAAGACAGATATAAAAATGTGAATTCCCTTATCTCTGGAACTTTATTTTCAAAAGTTTATACATAATAATTCTATGAATTCTGCAGGAGTTTAATTTTTTTCTCTCCTGAAACTGACACAAATATTCATTTAGAAAATATTCACACCCATGTAATGAATTACATATAATTTGTGAATATTAAAACTTGACTAATTTTGAAATAATGAGAGCTCTTTTGAAAATAAAATTTTAATATCACTTCTATACTACTAACAAATTTACTCAGTTCCAGAAAAATGTCATTAAAAAGACATGAAAAACATTTTTATTAACACAAAACAATCTCCTGAGGCAATGAAATGAATGCGAGGTATTTAAGAGCAGACTCATCTGAAAGATTATAATCCTAATATTTTTACTCTCTTACTTAAGCTAAGCTCAAACACCTGGCATTCTACTCTATTACTTATTTTCCCTTTTCAAAAAGGATGTTTATGACTTACTAATAAATGTCCTAGCTTTATACAGAAGTTCACTGAAGAAAAAGAAGATATTTTCAGGTGTGTATGCTCCATGATATAAAATAAAATTAGATAAAATGTAAGCCTTTATGCTTTCCTAAGATACGTTCAATGAGAGACTAATCACAGTAAAATTTCCTTAAGGCACCTACCACAGAATAGTTAATTAAAACTTTACTTACGTGAATATTAACTTAGGATTCCAGTTTTATATGCATTATTGCTTAAATTATAATTCCTTCAAACTTTTACTAAGAGCTTATTGAATACCAGGTATTCTGCTCCATTCTATGTCCTATTTGTTTAAGTAAGGTGAAATTTACTGCATAATTTAATAAGTCTGGATATCTATATATTCACCAACTCAAGATACACAATATTTCCATTATCCCAGGAAGTTTCTGTGTCACCTTCCAGCCAAATCCTACCTACCAAAGGGCAACAACTATTCTAATGTCAATAACTACAGTTTGGTTTTTGCTTTTTCTTGAGCATCATATAAATGGAAACATATAGCATGAACTCTTTTGTGTCTGATTTCTCTCACTCAACACAATTTTTTAGGATTCATATATATTTGTTGAGTGTATCAATGGTTCATTCTTTTTCACTGCTGAGTTATATGCAATTACATATATATATAGTTCATCATTATAAATAAAGATACTATGATACTACATGTTCACATATTTGTACAGATATGTGTTTTTAGCTTTTGGATAAATACCTGGAAAGAGAATTCCTATGTCAGAGGGCAGGTATATATTATTAGGTAGGCATAGGGTACACACAAACTTTATAGGAAATGGGAAACCTATTTTCCAAAATGGTTGCACCATTTTATATTTCATCAGCAAATTATGAGAGTTCCAGGTAATACACATCCTTGCTGATATTTGGAGATGTCTATCTTCATCATCAATTTTGGTAGGTACAAAATAGTGTCTCATTGAGGTTTTAATTTGCAATTTGCATTACTAATGATGTTACCATCTCTTCATGTGCTTATCAGCCAGCACCTTTGGTGTAGTGTGCATTCAAGTCTTTTTGCTAATGTCTTGTAATGTTTATTTTTATAATAACTTCAGTTTTAACAAAAAATTGAAAAATGCTCAAAGAGTTTCTGTATATCCTCCATTCAGGTTCTCCATATATTGATATTTTACTTAAGCATAGTATAATTATCACTGAACTAGGATATAATACCAGTAACTAATCCACAGACCTTATTCATAGTTCTTAGACTGTCCAACTAATGTTCTTTTGCCGGTTCAGGATCCAACCTAGGATTCTGAACTGCATTCCTTCCTCCAATCTAGGATATGCAGTCTTCACTGTTCAGGAGCTTGACACTTCTGAAGAATACTGGTCGGTTATATTTTTGTAGGATGTTTCTTAGTTTGAATTGTCTGATACTACTTCATGTTTAACTGAGGTACGGCATTCTGTTTCAAGAATAGCAAAAAGTTGAGTTACATCCTTCTCATGCATCACACCAGGGTGGTACATGGTGCTGTTTTTCATTACTGGGGATATTAACTTTGATCACTCATTAAGGTGGTATCTGCCAGGTTTCTTTTCCATAGTGTTATCATTTTTCCCTTTGTTATTAATATGTATCTTGTGGGGAGAGATTTTGAGGCTAGGAAAATATCCTGCTTACATTTTCACCCATGAATAGAGCATCCATTTATCATTCTTTCTTGCAGCAATTATTGTGTTGGCCAAGTGGTGGGTTTCCCTTTCCTTCATTTCTTCTATATTTATTAATGAAATTTTACTGTAAGGAAGAATTACTCCTTTCCTTTCACTTATATATTTATTATGTATGGAATTATGAATATTTAATCTACGCTATGGCTTATAATATATTATTATCATTCATTTACTTTGTTATTCAATTGTCCCAGATGTGCCACTGGGCAATCTTTCAAATCAGCTTTTGTGTGCCTTTGACAGCTCCCATTATTATTATTATTTTTTTTTTTTTTTGAAGACTTTCTTACTTTTTGCTTCCATAAGATGTTCCAGGATCATCTTGTATTTTCCCTGCCCAAGTCCTGCATTCAAACATTTCACCAGAGATCCTGACCTTTGTTTTGGAAAATGGTGTTAGAAATCAAGATAAGGGAGCTAGATGTGCTTATTGCTACTGGGTGTTGCCTCCTGGGCCTTCTTAGGAGACAGAAGAAGGAAACATATATATGTATATATAAACATACATATATCTATGTCTATTTCTCCATTTATCTATACACATATTAAAGATCATGAGTTCACAATGCTATTACATATTCCAATTCAATATTATAGGTTCATTCCTCATGTTTAACCAATCTCATTAGTTTCTGCTTTATCCTTTCTGTATTGCTTTTACACAAATGTGTGTGTGTGTGTATGTGTGTGTGTGTGTGTGTGTACAAAATCCAGACCTTGTCAACATAATGAGACAAGTTACATGGCTGGATACTTTCTGGAATGTATGTATGTATGTGTGCATGTGTGTGTGTATGTATATCTTGACAATACACACATATATGTATTTCAGATCTTCGTTGTCACATGAACAGTAGCCTTGTACATCCCCACTTTTGTACTTTGCTTTTCCCAGTTCACAAATTTTCCTCCATATCAAATCAGAGAGATCTTTCCCTTCTTTTATAAAGCTGTATAGTACTTCATTGTATAAATGTACCATAGAATATTTAACAACTCTTCTTTGTATAAACCTTTAGGTTGTTACCAATATTTTGCAATAAAATATGCTACAATGAGTTTTTGCATGTCTTTTTATTGGATAATCTGTCTTTAAGAAAAAGATATAAAAATGGACCTATCTATGTATTGTCTATCTATATATCCATTATATATCATGGAAACAAGCCCTTTGCCATATATAAAATGTATACTATAAATATTCTCTTCAGTCTGACTTCCCATTACATTTTCTTAATGGTATCTTTTGATGAACAGAATTTAACATTTTATTGAAGTTCTAATTTATGATGAAAAGACAGTAAAGCAGGAAAGGCTTTAAAAAGTCTGAAGAGTTACTAAATATGAGTACATATTTTTTTTAAAAATGGCTCAAATATGTAAACTGTAAATATACAGTTTAGAAAACCTCATATTCAAGCCTATTTACAATAACAGGTTTCAGAGAAAAAGACAGTATCTTGATACTGCTGACAGACAGCTGGCAGGAGAGAAAGACAAAGATATAGTCCAAACTTTTGCTGGATGCCAATAAAAGAGTTGGGAGGCAGAGAGGAGATTAACAATTATAGTGGAAGATCTGAGCACTAAGAGAAACATTTTGCCCATATTTCATGAAAAACACTACTGAGCCAAGAGAAAAGGTATAGCCTGAGAATGCATCTCTTAGCTTTTTGTTGAAAGTAGACCAAAACAAGTATGTGTCAGGCTAGTGTACATGGCCAATTGGGGATTGAAAAGGGTCCCAAGGTCCTGATGCTAGAGAAGCAAATGCAACCTGGGCTGTGGCTTTCCTGGCAGAAAGGGATGAGCTATTGTTACAGATTACCGATACTCTCAGCTCAAACACATCATGTCACGACAGGTCACAGAAGCTCCTATAATACCCAGGTTCACCAGACCTGTTGCAGCAAAGAAAAAGACACCAAAATGAAAGTCACCAGGTAATCAATCCATGGCCAAAGATGCCAATTTAAATACAAGGAAGCTTACATTTTTATAAGCTGCTTGAAATTAAAGTGAACCTGCAGTATCCGTGATTAGAGTCTACCTACCATTCATTTCCTCCACATCTCTTCCTAAAAGAACTCTATGCCCCCTTTCCACACAATTTAATGTGACATTCTGTTTTTCTTTAAAGATTTATTTTTATTGTTTTTGAGAGGGAGGGGAAGGGGGGGGCCCGCACAGTCTCCATAGTTGTACATCACTGGTTTTTCCACATAGTTTCATTCCACAGGTGGGTACGAGGCTGCACAGGGCAGGAACTGGGCCGGGGTCTTGCCCCGGTGAGAACTGAGCTGGGGGCACTCCCCAGTTCAGCATATGGGTCCGCAGGGGCCGGGGCCGGGATTCAATCCTCGGTCCCCAGGGCTGCAAAGTGAGCGCTTAACCCACTGAGCCATCCCGGCTTCCCTTTCCACACAATTTATGTGTTCATTTCAATGGAGAGCACTCTGATCTCAGCCCCCAGTGAAATGCTTAATTAATCCTGCAGGCTAAACCAATCCCCCTGTCAACAGCTGTTCACAAGTGAGCATGTAACTCTAAAGCCAAAGATTGGCTGAGAACTTTGAACAAACAAAAGCTTACTGAAATTTTATTTTTTAAGTACAGTTGATAAACACTGGCTTCAGGTGTACAACATAGTCATTCAACATTTATATACATAAATTATGAAGTGATCACCCCAATACGTCTAATGAATATGTCACTGTACATAATTACTATAATATTACTGACTATATTTCCAATGCTATACATTATTTTATAATTGGCATTGTGCACTTCTTAATCCCTTCTTTACCTTTCACCATCCTTTTGCCCCCACTCCTTTGGAAACCATCAGTTTGTTCTCAGTATTTATGAGTTTGTTTCTGTTTTATGTTTTGATTCCACATATAAATGAAATCATGTGATATTAGTTTTTCTCTGACAAAAAACTGTGATACACACACACACACATACACAATGGAATATTACTCAGACATAAAAAGAATGAAATCTTGCAATTTGTGGCATGGACAGACCTACAGGGTAATATATTAAGTGAAATAAACTTATTTTTTTTAATCAGAGATTTCTTTTTTTCCTCCTATATGTAAATGAGAGAGCACGTAGCTCTAGTTATTACTGGAAACCAGAGTTGGGGTAGGACAAGCACTTATAGGGGAAAATAGAGAGATGAAAAGAACCTAGATCTTGATATTGTTACTCTCTTGCATTAGACAATCCTGATACCTACCCTCTCTCGGGATTTGCAATGATGTGAGCCAATAATATTTTATACTATTGAAGTCTGTTTGCATTGTATTTTTGAAAATTGAAGCCAAAAGCATCCTACCTGATAGAATAACTACTTAATATCCAATACCGTTACCTTTACTAATTTCTTTGTTTCACTTAAGCTTGCATGCTCACTTCTAACCATGTGCTCAAATGAAATAAGAGCAAATAAAAGTTCAAGTTCAACATAAAAAGTAAGTGAATATAATTATGCTTTAAGTCTTAGTCCTAAATTAAACGGAACATGTGAATTCCTAGTAGCACATTAAAGTTTTGCAACAGTTAAAGAATGAGAAAGATGTGCTTAGCAAATTTTCAAAATTTAAATATCAGTTACTGAAAATAAGCTACCGTATATAAACTCAAAATGAATTCTAATATGTGAAATTCATAAATGTGCATGGCGGTCAATGGCCTGATAAATGAGGTGGACTTTTATTCTTTATGTCAACTAAAGAATGTCTTAGATCCTATTTGTCAAGGTAATTTTCATCCCATGGTGAGCAGTTCAATCCTATGGCAAATTTATCACCTCCAATAGCATGCTATTAGAAACGCAGTGCTCTGAAGTGATGAATGCAAGTACAGTTTTAAGAGACATAATTCTCTACTGCAAGTAGAGATCTGGATTCTAGATCCAGAAAAACATCTAATGATGATTTTACACAGCTAATTAAAACTTTCAAAATTCAGCTATTTTTCCCTAAAAAAGTAGGGAAAAGTAATCAAGACTTGCCACAGCTACTTATATGTTCAATGTGATGATAAAATAATCTACGTATAAATCACTTGAATTAAATGGCCCATAATTACTGAATAATTATGCGGTTGGCCATCACCCACAAGCAATTTCCACATACAAGTTTGGTTCTGTTTTGTACAGTCAATAGGCTTAAAGTATTCTGTTTACTGAATGCATAGTGCCAATATGTAGATTCTCCAAGGTTAAGATTTTGCAAAGGTGACATAATAATCAGTGACTTCTAAAAATACTAGAAAGATCAGCCCTCCATTAAAATATTTTCAAATATAGGATATTTGGGCTAAACTACATCTACTCTTTCATAATAGCTTGAAAATATTTACAAGACCTTTGGTATGGTTAATAAATCAATTTTTTTTTAAAAGATTTATTTATTGTTTTTGACAGAGATACAGAGTCAGAGACTGAGAGAAGGGGGAGGGCCCAGAACAGTCTCCATAGTTGCACATCATCGGTTTTTCCACATAGTTTCATTCTACAGGTGGGAGCGGGGCTGCACAGGGCTGGAACTGGGCTGGGGTCTTGCCCCGGTGAGAACTGAACTGGGGGCACTCCCCAGTTCAGCATATGCTGAAAAGTGAGCGCCTAACCCACTGAGCCATCCCGGCTTCCCCTCACATTTAAATTATAATGCCTAGCCTCTGTGATCCAGTTATATGCTATTTAGGACATTAAGATGTGTGGAGTTTCATTGATTCCTGATTTGAACTACTATATAAAGACACTTAGGAAATGATACTAAGGAAACTTCCAATGATTATTCTTTCACTAATGATGATATTTAACATTTTAGGTGAAAATTATATTTTAGTTAATACTTTTAAAACAGTTCTAGCTCTTAAAATTATATTAAAGAATTTATGGATGCTAGTATATGCTTTAAGATAATCCAATGAGGCAGAAAAGAGGATATACTGATAGCTGTTGAATCTGGGGGATGAATATATGAGGGTTCATTATATTATCTAATTTTGTGCAGTTTTAAAATTCCCTATAGTAAAGTAAAAAAAATTATTTTAAAGTAACAAAAAGTAGAATGAGTCAGTTCTTTTTTTTTTAAAGACACAACAAACCACTCTGAAATCTGATTTCACTTTTTCTACATTTAGCTGCTTCACTGAGGTATAATTTACATCAATACAATTAACCCACTGTAAGTATACAGTTCATTAATTTTTATTTAGATTGTGTAGTTGTATAACCATTAGAACAGTGATTTAATTTTCAGCCAGAAAAACTTTTTTTTTTCGGTTGGGAGTATTTTCTACTTTTTGTAACTATGAAAGGAAGTTCTACTTAAACAACATATTAAATGTTTTAGAACCAGGCCTCTTTTTCTCGTCTTGAAATACCACTAATGTTGAGATCAGTATTCATCAGCAACTAGATTCTGACCACTAAAACTACCTTTTCTTCTCCATCTTCATTGACATATTTTCTCCCTTGCCAAGTTAAGAGGAAGAAATACATTTTTTCCTCTTTTCCCATATAACTTCTCCCTTGGCAGACTGCCATAGCCAGCAGCCATGGGCAAATGTGAGGACTAAATGGAAGCTTTGGTGTTTCTAAAGCTGTACAGACGAGGGCAGTTCTGGGGAGGGTACCCAATCCCAGCCCAGGCCTCCCTGGGAAGAGCAGGATATAATTTATCCTTCCTACTTCTAGGATGTGGGAAGAAATTGAACACACTACAGTAGGCTTGAAATGGATGGTACTATCAGGTAAACCAATTTTCTTACTGCTCCACTATCATTTCTACCCCAGCTTTAAAGGGTCAAGGTACGTTGTCATCCAGTTAACAATAGCGGCTGATGTTTTCTTCTATATAAATCTTTCTGTTACTTCAGTGTCAGCCCTAGAAAGCGGCATTTGTGCTTTCATTTTCAAATTTCCAGTCTCAACTGAAAAAGAATGGTTCATTTTTCTAATGAAACAGGCTTTCCATAAGAATGAAAAGATAACTTAATATTAGAACAATTCACTTTGGACATATACCTTTAAAATATACAACGAGCAACGGATATCCTTGACATTAAGAAAGCTTAGAAAACTTTTCTTTGATGGTTTAGGGATACCATAAATAAAAGATATATGATGTTATGATCAGTAATAATACGATTATTTCATTTTTTGAGCAATTAAAAAAATAAATGCTTTTGGGGAAGTGTTGCATATAGCTGGGTACTTGTGGTCCTAATTGATAATGCATCACACAGAATAATCATGCAACTTACTGTCCAAACATTTTTGAGTGTGAAAGGACGTGCTGCTAAAAATTATACCAGGACAAATGGTGTAAGCCAGAACGATTGCAGGCAAACTGGGAGCCATTACTACTCCAGCTATAAGTCAATGCAAAGACATTTAAGATGAATGGGATTGAGCTACAGTTCCCAGTTCTTATGGGTGAGTGCTTGCTATAGTGATGTCTCCAATAGTTATTCCCAAGCTTCTACCTTTGGAAAGCTTTTGACATCAGTATCGGAGAAACTAAAATGAATCTCTTGATTCCAGTATTTTTATCTTTGTACTATGCCCATCCCTTGACTCTGATAAGTTCACCTTTTAACCATTAACATCCTTATCTTTATATTTATAATATATCCCACTGAACTATGAACTTCAGTGAATATCGACTATAGTGAAATAGACTGTACTTTATCAAATGAGAATCATGACAATCACTCAATTACAAAATTTAGTAAACAACAACATTCCATTCCAAGGAAGACACTCTCATTTCCCAATTGGATCATTTAATTGTTCAAGAAATATTACCAAAAGCTACTGCACTGCAAAATACCAATAACAAGTTTGCGACCCAGAGTATACATTTACATTATATGTCCAAAATAGAAAAATAAGGAAGCTCAATGTGCTCCCCACAACTATTTATATCATTTGGATAGTCCTAGGATTTGAGTAACATTTCCATTTCTTTTAAGGTCTCCTCACACTAAAAATATCCTATTTAAAATTCTCAGCAGCACTTATTCCATGAACGTTAAAACCCAAATCAAACTAAAAAATTAAGAACAGCTGGAATTTATAAACCAAAAGAATTTTCTACTTTGATAAAGAGATGATAATGAAGTGTGGCATAATTTTATGAACTCATTAGTCCAACTAAATGAATGTACATTCTGCAGCACTCCAATAACTTTATAAGTTGGAGCTCTGCCCAAAAATGAAACTGGAAATTCTTTCTTGTTGTTTTTATGCAGAAGTCAAAATGATTTGCATTTAAAAATTAAATTACAGAATAAAATACATGGCATTAAAATCAGGTTGAGAATACTAATAAAGTTGATACATTTTATAGAGAATGGTGCTATATATCTCTTTTGTGAAGCTAAAATTGTTTATAATAAGTGATTAATAGCAATGTGAATTTCCCTCTCAAGAAACAAGTAATAATACATGCTAAAACTATTTCTGAATGAACTTACAGAACTATTAGCATCATTCATTTAAATACTTTGGTATTGCGATTATAACAGCCTAACTATGGGTTCTGACCATTTATTCCATTTATACAAGATATCATAAGGAGAAACTGAGACACAATCTGAGCCTCCCAATGAGAAACCTTAATAAAACCTTTTCAACTAATATTAACAGCAAACCATCTGAGGACAACATCAAATACATTTTCCTTTCTTTAACTGACCACTACAATTACTACCAGTATTATTTTATATTTTTGTATTTAAAATTACAAACTATATTTTTTCAAAAATACCTATTTCCAGACATCATAACTTGGTATGTTCAGTACTGGGGTTTAGACTAGGGAGGATATACTATTTATATACCTAAAAAGCCCCCCAACAGGAAAGACTAGGCATTCACAGATGGAAATGACATACAAATTAAACTTTAAGATTTGTTTCCCAAAGCCAAAATAGTGTTTTCCCTCAGCTAAATTGTACCCTCAGATTGATTCTGTAACTGAAAATAATGACTTCAGTTTCTTAATGTCATCTGTAAGAATGTGAGAAATTTGAAGAAATCACTGTGACTAGAGCTGTCAGCAACAACAAAAAAGTCATTTGTAATTTTCCGCACTTCCTCCTGGATTTACTATTAGGATGAAATAATGTACTTCTCTGGGGCTATAAAGGGTGAACACCATGTCAGGCCTTGTTTCCAAGCATGTTTAGAAAAACTAAAATCCAACCTCCTTATTATAATGGTCTTGGAGGTCCTACAGGATCTAGTCTTGCTCACATCTGTGTCCTGACTCTACCACCACCTTCATTTCTTCTCCCTCTTGACTACTCTCCAGCCACATGGACCATCGTCTATTCCTTCCCTCATTCCAGTCTCCCTCCTGCCCCAGGGGTTTTGCTTTGTCCCCAGAGAACATTTAGGGCTCCTATTTCCAGCTCAAACTTCAAGGCTCAGTGACTTTTTTTCCAGACCACATTAACATAAATATTCCCCTGCACCCTGGTTAACCTATCTCAGCACTTTTTCTTTTTTTCCGTGTTTATTTTACTGATTTGCTTATTCGTAAATTTTCTATCTTTCCCACTAGAACATGTGAGGACGGCAGTGCCTAGAACAATATCCGGTGCTTAAGAGATGCTCAACAAACAGTTCATGATTACAGGAATAAATGATAGTATTCAAAGAGATTTTCATCATTATCTACTAGGCAAATCATGTATGGAGGAATTATCTTCCATCCTAAAAAAATACATATTTTTATTGACAATATGTCAAGTGAACTAAGCCAGTCACAATAGGAAAAACCATCTATGATTCCTCTTCTTTGAGGCACCTAGAATAGTCAAATCCATAGAGACAGAAAGTGGAGGGGTGGTTGTCAGTGGCTAGGGGTGTACAACGGGAAATGGACAGTCAGTGTTTAATGGGTACAGTTTCAGTTCGAGAAGATGAAAAAGTTCTGGACATGGAAGGTGGTGATGGCTGCACACTAGTGTGAAAGTGCTCAATGCCACCGAACCACACATTTAAACTGGCTAAGGTGGTAAATTTTATGTTAGGTGTATTTTACCACAAGTAAAAAAAAAGTGACACCACCATAGACATCTATCAAACTAGCATAAAGTAAAAAGTGTGGTTGTACCTGTTATTGGTGAGGATAGAGGAAGGGTTCTCAAGTACACTACTGGTGAAAATGTGAATT
>PVKE010032741.1:0-18320 GCA_004027555.1 Craseonycteris thonglongyai
ATGTGGAGTTGTCCATTGGGAAACTGTCTGATTGTTACCAACCAATGTCACCCCATTAAATTTAACAATAAAATATAATAATATTAAAAAAAAATAGTTTTGAACATAAATTTTACTTATCTGCCCATACCTCGCTGGAATGCACCTTATACTGAAATACAGTGTATAAACATAGTATGCATTTCACACCCCTTCTTCCCCCTTAGACTACGCCTATGACAACAAGTTGATCGCGACACACTTTTACGATAAAAAGTAGATCTTATTTACATAAAAGTTGGCCACCCCTGGTATACATTATGGGGATTCAGTCCTATGCTCTATTTTTTCAGTAGTTTAATACTGACTTCAGCTTGATATGCCCTGTCCACCAGGTATAGTTGTAGACCTTGGTCTGGGTCAATAAACTCAGTTAACGTGAAGTGTCTGATTGATATGCAGTATATGGAGTGATATGAAGCTTGTCAATAAGACTGACAACCCTTTTGTGCTCTTGAGTGAGATGGGAAGGGGTCTACGGTGACTGCCTCATGAGCAGACAGCTGCAGACATATGCAGATAGATGGCCCATTAGTTTCTGGAAGGCATAAAGAGCTAAAACCAGAGAGCAGCCTTGCACTGGGATGTTGTCCAGCTCGGAAGTTGTGCTTTGGATGGTGAATTCTTCCCTTTAACATTTTTTAAAAAGGTTTATTTTTATTTATTTTTTGACAGAGAGAGAAGGGAGAGGGCCCAGAATAGTCTCCATAGTTGCATATCATCAGTTTTCAACATGTTTTTTTTTCCACAGGGGTGGGTGGGGGCCATGCAGGGCGAGAGCTGGGCTGGGAGCCACCCACATGCGAGGCACACCCCAGTTCAACATATGGGTCTGCACAGGTCAGGGCCGGGATTTTATCCTCTGTCTCTGGGGCTACAATGTGAGAGCTTAACCTGCTGAGCCATACTGGCTCCCCCCAACCCCCACTTAACATTTTTATTTCTTATTTCAGTTATATGCATATAGCTAGTTTAAAACAAGATCAGGTGGAACTACAAGGTTTAAAATAAAAAGTAGACCACTCTAGGATTCTAGATACTTCATTGCACTCCACAGAGGCAAACTCAACTTTTATCTCTTTCTTGTGCTATTTACTTAAATATTTTTTAAAATGTATTTTCAATTTTAGATTTTGTGTACTGATAGTCTTCACTCCTCACCATCTACTTTCTATCCCTATTTCTTCCCAGTAGTATTACATTTTTAAAAAATTTACTGTACAGAGTATTTTTAAAAATTACGTTGTAAATATAGTTCCTAAGTTGAGCCTCTTTGTCTACTCTGACTACACTTCCTTTCTTGAGCTATTTATTGTTTTCCATGAAATTAAAAATTGATTATCACTCATTTATTACCAAATCTTTCCCCAGGGATGTAAATCTCTATCAGCACAGAAATATATATATCAGTTTTCCTATTGGACTTATTTTTTTTTGCCTTGGGGACATTAGTTGTCTTGGAGACATTCTTCATAAAGCTCCCTCCCACCCCACTCTACCCTACCCCTCTTCATCCAGAATAACTTTATTTTTTTAAGATTTAGTGTATTCATAAGATGGAATTATTTTTTTAAATGTTTTATTTTATTGTTTGAGAGAGGGAGGGAGAAAGAGTGGGAGAGAGAGGAGTGGGGAGGGCACAGAGCTGTCTTCACAGTTGTACATTATTAGTTGTGATATGGTTTCATTCCACACAGGTGGATGTGGGGTCTCATGGGGCAGGAACCCATTGGGCACCTCCCACATGAGAGGTGACAACCTTTACCACTGAGCTATTCTGGAGGCCACCAGCTGCACTGCAGTTTAGCATAGGGGTTTAGCATGGGCTGGGGCTGGGAAGCGAACCCCAGACCTTGTGATTGCAAGGCAAGTGTTCAACCCCTGAGCTATGCCAGCATCCACTTTTTAAAATTATTTTTAATCTGCTTATTCTTTTTTTGTTTCTAAAAATTTTCAATTACAGTTGTTAAACAAAATTATATTAGTTTCAGGTGTACAGAATAGAATAGCAGTTAGTCATTTATATAACTTAAAATGTGATCCCCCATGTGTATAGTACACACCTGGAACCATACATAGTTGTTATAATATTAATGACTTTATTTCCTATGCTGTACTTTACATCTCTGTGATTATTTTTGTAACTTTCAGTTTGTACTTCTTAAGTTTTTACCCTTTTAGCCTAGTTTCCTAATCCCCCTCTCATCTGATAACCATCAATTTATTTTCTGTTATCTATGAGTCTATTTCTGTTCTTATGTTTGTTCTTTTGTTTTGTTTTGTTTTGTATTCCACATGTAAGTAGAATCATATGGTATTTGTCTTTCTCAGTCTGACTTATCACAGTTTGCATAATACCCTCTGCATCTGTCCATGTTGTTACAGATAGTAAGATTTCATTCTTTTTATGTCTGAATAATATTCCATTGTATATAAGGACCACAACTTCTTTATCCAATCAGGCACTTAGGTTACATTTATATCTTGGCTATTGCATGAAATATTCTTCTTCATCATTTGTTATAGCCTTTATTTTATAATCTATTTTGTCTCAGTATTACTACCCCAGTTTTTTTGTTCATTTGTGTCTATTTTCATGAATTATCTAAGCATGGGCTTTGTTTTTATCTTGATTCAGTCATCTTACATCTTTTGATTAGCGCATTTAATCCATTTCCATTTAAAATAATTGTTGATAGGTGTGTGATTATTGCCATTTTATCATATATATATATATATATATATATATATATATATATATATATAATTTTTTAAAAGATTTGTTCTATTATTTTTGACAGAGACAGAGAGAGCCAGAGAGTCAGAGAGAAGGAGGAGGGCCCAGAGCAGTCTCCATAGTTGTAGGTCATCAGTTTGCTTTTTTTTAAAGATTTATTATTTTTTTAATTTTTTTGACAGAGAGAGAGAGAGATACAGAGACAGAGACAGAGAGATGGGGGAGGGCCCAGAACAGTCTCCATAGTTGCACATCATCGGTTTTTTCACATAGTTTCATTCCATAGGTGTGTGGGGCTGCACAGGGCAAGAACTGGGCCAGGGTCTTGCCCTGGTGAGAACTGAACTGGGGGCACTCCCCAGTTCAGCATATGGGTCCACACAGGCTGGGGATGGGATTTGATCCTCGGTTCCTGGGGCTGCAAAGTGAACTCTTAACCCACTGTGCCATCCCAGCTTCCCCATGTCACCAGTTTTTGACATGGTTTTGTTCTACATAGCTGTTGGCCTCTCCTATGGGAAGCACACCCCAGTTTAGGATATGAGTCCACACAGGCTGGGGCCGGGATTCGATTCTCAGTCCCCAGAACTGCAAAGCGAGAGCTTTACCCACTGAGCCATCCCTACTTCCCCTACTACTTTTATTTTTGATTCTTTTTTTCATTCTTCTTAAAGAAGTTCCTCAACATTTCTTGTAATAATAGTGTGTTGGTGACAAGCTTCTTTAAAATTTTTTGTTTGTTTGTTTTTTGGTCTGGGAAGCTCTTTATTTGTCCTTTGATTTTAAATGATAGCTTTGATAGGTATAGTAATCCTGGTTGTAGGTCTTGCTTTTTCTTCACTGTCACTATTTTATGCCAGTCTCTTGCTGGGTCTGCAAAATTTCTGTTTGTAAATCACCTGACAGTCTTATGAAAGCTCCCTTTTAGGTAACTAACTGCTTTATTCTTACAGCTTTTAAGAGTCTCTCTTTGTCTTTAATCTTTGTCTTTTTCATTATGATATGTCTTGGTGTGGGCCAATTTGGGTTCATCTTGTTTGGGACCCTCTGTGCTTCCTGGCCTTGTATTTCCTTTGCCAGGCGAGGGGAGTTTTCTGTCATTATTTCTTCAAATAGGTTCTCAGTTTCTTGCTCTGTGTCTTCTCCTTCTGGTACTCCAATGGTATGAGTGTTGTTAGACTTGATGTTGTCTTAGAGATCCATAAGTTATCCTCATTGTTTGAATCTTTTTTGTTTTGTTTTCATCTACCTTGTATTCCAAGTTGCTGATTGATTCTCTGCTTTATCTATTCTGCTGTAGATTCCATCTAATGTATTCCTCATTTCATTTATTGTATTTGTTACTTTTGATTCTTTTGTGGTTTCTATCCCTTTGTGAACGTTTTCACTTAGTTAATTTATTCTTCCCCTGAGTTAATTGGGTATCATTATCACCAAAGTTGTGAAGTGTATATCTGGTATTGCTTACTTCCATTTTGTTAAATTTTTTTTTCTGGAGTTTTTTTGTTTGTTTGTTTGTTTTTTTCTGTTCTATTATTTGGGACATGTTTCTATGTTTTCTTATTTTGTCTGCCTCCATGTATTTGTTTCTATGGATTAGGTAGATCTACTATGTCTCTTAGTATTGACAAGGTGTCTTTATGTAGTAGGTATTTTGTGGGATTCAGTGGTGAAAATTACCTGTTCACCTGAGCTGGGTGCTCCAAGGGTGTCCCTTGTATGGATTGTGTGTGCCCTCCCTGCTTCCTTTGTAGTTGATCCTTGATTGCTGTTGCCCATCA
The DNA here is from genome assembly GCA_004027555.1 of Craseonycteris thonglongyai. Lineage (NCBI taxonomy): Eukaryota > Metazoa > Chordata > Mammalia > Chiroptera > Craseonycteridae > Craseonycteris > Craseonycteris thonglongyai. The sequence continues at coordinate 4,558 of PVKE010032741.1, forward strand.
GTGGGTGGGAGTGTCCCTGAGGCTAATTGGTTATGATGACTGGCTGTGACTACAGTGGATGAGCTGTAGTTTGGGGGCTGATAGCACAGACTTAGATTCTCTTTAGCAGGGCTCTGTTGCTTGCCATGTCCATCCTTTGGGTATGTTGTTTTTGGAGTTAATTTTATGCTGTTCTGGTGTGGTCGGAAGTTGGCCCCCAGCTGTGTTGGTTCTAGGACCTCTTGGGAGGGGCTCTGGTACATGCCCAGGTCAGTCATTGCCTGTGCTTGGCCTGGGGCCACATAGTAGGAGCTGCATAATGCTGTGCAATTGGTAGCTGCCTGTGCTGGATTTGGACACTCCTGAGAGAGGCTGTGCTGTGACTCAAGACTGGCTGCCACTAGTTCCAGGGGCCACTTAGCAAGGGGTACAGGGGATGGTGAGGCTGACCCCTGCTTGTTTGGGGTTTGTGGGCCTTTGAGAGAGTTTAGGTGAGTTTATAGTATGGGTTGAGGCTAGCAGTTCATGAGGAACAGACTCTGAAAGAGTTTTAGGCTGCTGTGTGGGGTAGGTGGGGCAAAGTCTCAGGAAATCCCCAGGGTGGAGTGTGAGGTGTTAGGCAGGGTGCTAGAGACTCAACTGTGTCACCTGCCTCTTTCTATAGGACGGGTGGGTTGAAGGCTTAACAAAGAAACAATGGCAGCTGCCAGCACTTTTTCTTGCATCTGCTGGCTATGTGGTGGGAGGGCTCAGCAAAGGAACAGTCGTGTCTGCCAGCACTACTCTCTGGGAGAGAGCTGCATTTCCAGGCCTTGCCCTGATACCAGACATTCAATTCCTCCTTTTATGTCCCTGGCAATTTCCTAGGTGCTGACCTTTCACTTGAATGAAGGACGACTGTTTGTGAGTGAGTCTTTGTGCAGGCCCTTTAAGAGGACGTCTGTGTCTCTACCATCCCCCAGCTCACCTAAACATAATCCCTGCTGATTTTGCAGCCAGATATTGTGGGGACTTCTTTTCTTAGTATTGGCACTTCAGGTTGGAGAGCCCTCATTCTTTCGGGGGGACTTCCGCAGCTGAGATATCCCTCCTGGTTCTTAACTGCCAATGTGGGTGTGGACCAGCCTATTCATATCTATGCCCCTCCTACCAGTCTTGATGTGGCTTCTTTCTTTATATTCTTTGTTATAAGAGTTCTATTCAGCTAGTGTTCAGGTGAGTATCAAGCATGATTGTTTTATAATTTAGTTGTAATTTTGATTTTCCTTTCCATGTATGATGAGACTTTATTAAACAGAAGTTTTTAATTTTGGTAAAGTTCAACTTATTTTCTTTTTATAGTTATGTCTTTCAGGTCTTATTGAAGAAATCTCTTCCTTAGTCCACTGACAAGATTTTCTCCTATGTTTTCTTTTAGGAGTTTTATAGTTTTAGTGTTTACATTGAGTCTATATGACCAATTTAAAGTTGTTTTGTGTATATGGTAGGAGTTAAGGGCTGAGGTTTATTTTATTTCATCTGAATATCCAATTATTCCAAAACACTTTGTTGAAAAGACTGTTCTTTACCATTGAAGTATTTTGAATTGAAAAGCATAGTCTTTTGTTGAAAATCAGTCAACCATATACATGTGGGAGTATTTTTGCACTCTATATTATTTCATTGATCTGTGTGTCTGTTTGTGTGCCAGATCCCACTGTCCTGACTATTCATAGTAAGCCTCAAAACCAAATAGTGTAAATTTTCCCAACTGTTCTCTTTCAAAATTGCTTTGTTGAGTCTGTGCTCTTTTGTTTTCCCCTTTTCCAAACTATTCAACCAGCAGCTGGACACCTAAGCCCTAACTGTCTACCTTGTAATTTTTTCCCACCACTGAATACACAGCTGGGGAAACAACCTTGGACATTACTTGACTAGGTACAAATAGAAGCCATAGGAAGATGCTGGAGTCAAGTCAGTTTAATGCTTAGAGGCCATGTGCAGAAGAGTGCCACAAAGAACCATACATAGTGACCCTGCCCTTCTGTACAGCAGTTCCCCATTGTTTTAGACTCCTAAACTGACATTTTATTACTTAGGAGGCAGAAAGCAAAATGGAAGGCTTTTCTGGCATGATTAGAGAAACAGTTCTCTTCTATACTTTCTCCTACTACTTAGAAATTATTTTATGGCTACCTCTGATTTCAGAAAGTCTTCTTCAAATAATTGTAGCTGAGATTAAATGTTCTCTGATTGTTGCCTTCCTTGAAATGTGATTTCCAATGGTGTAATTCCAAGTACTTGTGATTTATATTTGGCTAACATCCACCAATATACATTTCCTTATACCGCTGTCATCCAGTCACTACATAACTATGACTTAGATACTGATCCCCTTTGTTTTACGTCTCTTTTTAAAATATTTTATTTTATTGTTTGAGAGAAGGGAGAGAGAAGAAGATGGGAGGGCCCAGAGCAGTCTCTATATTTGTACATCATTAGTTGTAGATAGTTTCATTCCACACAGGTGGATGTGGGGGCACTCAGGGTGGGAACCAAACTGGGGCCTCCCGTATGGAAAGCAGGTCCCTGTGAACTGGGGGCCCTCCCAAATAGGAAGCACACCCCAGGCGGGAATGGAACTAGGGGCCTCCCACATGGAAGTTTTGCCCTGGGTGGGAGTTGAACAATGGGCCTCCGAAAAGCTTGCCCCCGCAGGAACCAAACCAGGGGCCTCTGCGAAACTCCCTGTTGGGAACCGAATCATGGGCCTCTGATACCTTTGCCCCAGGGGGAATTAAACTGGAGGCCTTCCACATGGGAAGCACACCCCAGTTCAGCATATGGGTCCGCACAGGCCGGGGCTGGGACTACGACTTGATACTTGGACCCCCCAGGCTGCAAGGTGAGTGCTCAACCTGCTGAGCCATCCCAGCATCCCTAAGATCTCTTCATACTACTCTCCATTCTCAAAATAATACTATTCAGATTTATGGAAACGTGATGATGTTTTTGTGGCCAGAAATGATACACATTATTGTGGCACTTAAAGTCCCAACATAGCGATTTTTAAGTATGGTTCATTCCATCCTGTTCAACATAGCTTGTAGATCATCAAAGCTTGTGTGTGTGTGTGTGTGTGTGTGTGTGTGTGTGTGTGAGAGTGAGTTGCTTGTAGTTTTGTAGTTTACTGGGAATAACAATTGCCAAATGATATAAGGAACTCTGAAAATGTAAAAGGAGAATTCTAGAGAGAATTTTTATAGCCACAAGGTAAAAACATTTTGTTTGGAAGAATTTAAAAACTATTTTTTTATATATTTCTAAAATTTTCTGATACTTATAAAAAAGTTCTTCATCCATAATATACAATTCATCATTTAAAATTATACCTATTTTTTTTATAGAGAAAGTAATATGACATGTGGTAAAAATCACATAGGGTAGGCAAACATAAAATGAAAAATTAGCCATCCCTTAGTTCCAAATTTTGAACTTTATTCAAAGCTATCTCCAATTTTTCCCTCAAATTTTAAATGCATGTCAGCACACACACACACACACACACACACACACACACATATACATACATATATTGATATTTCTTTTATTTATAAAATGGAAATTATAGTTTCCAAATTCTGTCTTATTTTGCCTTAGTCATTCTTTTAAAATTGTTGCATCTTGTAGCATTTCATTGTGGCTGTTTCATAATTTCTTTGGCTCATTCTGTATTAAAAGATATATGGCTATGTCCAAATAATAGTCACTATTCCAGGGAGTATTTTGAAGACTGTCCTTAGTACACATGGTTCTGCATTTTTGTGAGTATTATTGTATAGGAAATTATAGCAGTAACACTAGATCAAAGGGTATATGCATTGCACGTTTTCATAGATATTGCAAAATTGTCATTTAAAAGGTTATAGAAAACTACATTGAGGCCAGTGTGTGAGAAGACCCACTCTCACAGCACTGGATACTAAAGATTTTGTGAATATGACAGATGAAAAGCAGTGTCTTATTTTGATATGCCTTTCTTTATAAGGGAGGTTTGGCATTATTTTCTGTTCCTTTGCTACTTGTGTGTGTGTTTTTAATGAATTGCTTATTCATATTCTTGTCCATTTTTCTGTTGTAAAATCCATGTTTAGTTTTGTTGTATTGATTGTATGAGCTGTTTGCAAATAATATAAACCAGTCCTTTTTCCATTTTTGTGGCTTTTTTTTTCAACTTTAGCATTTCAGTTAATTGGCTTTTACAAATCTTTATGTATTTGACATTTAAAATGATCAATTGTACTGAGGTATTATATAATTTGTACAAATAAAATGCACACAGCTTAAGTTTACAGTGTGATGAGTTTTGACAGTTGAATTTACCTGTGTAATTACCACTTTAATCAAGCTGTAGAATAATTCTATCAGCCCCAGTAGTTTCTTGATGCTTTTTGTAGATAATTCCACCACCCCTTGTTCATTTGCTTTTTGTTACTGTAAAAACAAGTTTGCCTTTCCTAGAATTTCTTATGTAGAATCATATAATATATATTATTATTTTTTTAATTGTTAAATTTATTGGGGTGACATTGGTTGGCAAAAATTATATAAGTTCCAGGTGTACAACTCTACATTATATTATCTATGTATTACATTATGTGCTCACCACCCAGAGTCAGCTCTCTTTCCACCATATATTTGATGCTCCTCCCTACTCCCAACCACCCCCACTCTCCCACCCACCTTTCCCTTTACCCTCAGGTAACCACTAAGTATATACTCTTTTGTTACTAGGACTTTGATGAGCATAAATCTTGACATTCATTTTTGAAATATATCAGAAGCTTCTGCCTTTTAGTTGTTCAGTGATATGCATTTATATAGCATAATTTGCAAATACAGTCAGTTTTTGTACCAGTTTGCTAGGCTTGTTATAACAAATTACCATAGACAGGGCTGCTTGAAAATACAGGAATTTATTTTCTCACAGTTCTGGAGGCTAGAAGTCCAAAATGAAGATGATGGCATTGTCTTGTGCTCTCTGAAGGCTCTAGGGGAGAAAACATCCTTGCCCATTTTTAGCTTCTGTTCTTTGTTGTAGTCATTGTCATTCTTTGGCTTGTAGCTGGCTATTTCCAGTCTCTGCCTGACATTCTTCCCTCTGTCTATGTATCTCTTTTTCTTCTTTTGATAAAGACACCAGTCACAACTGACTATGTGCCCCCTACTCAAGTGGGATTTTATCTTAATTAATTACATCTTCAATGATCCTGTTTTAAAATACAGTCACATTCACAGGTACCAGAAATAAGGACTTGAATATGTCTTTTTGGGGACACAGTTTAATACACAACAGTTCCCCTTTGGACCTGGAAAATTCATTTCTTCCCATGTGTGACATATATTTATCACATGCCAACATTCCCCAAAGTCTTAATTATTTCAGCATTAACTTTAAGCCCAAAATATTATCTTAATGCTATCATCTCATCTTCTATACTATCTAAATCAGGTATGGGTGAGACACTGGGTATAATCTAGCCTGGGCCATAATTTCTGTCCATCCACACACTTGTGAAAATGAAGAAGTATCTGCTTTCAAAATGCATTGATGGGATAGGCATAGAACAAACATTCTCTCTCCAAAACAGAAAAATTAGAAGAAAAAAGGAGTCATACATCCCCAAATGTCTGAAACCCAGTATGGCAAAATTTCATTAGACTTCAAGGCCTGAGAATAACACTCTTTGTTTTACTTCTTCCTTTGGGTCCTGCTAGGACAACAGCTCCATCCTCTTATCCCCTCAGATTGGTGGCCCTGCTCTCTCTGCCCACCTCAGAGGCATTGTCTTCTCATTTCATCACCCCTCTGTCCTTTTTATCTGCTGGAATAAAATTCTTGAAAACCTTGCTGGTCTTATGCAAATGTCATGGGGATCCACATGGTTAGACACAAGAGTTTTCTAGAGAGCCTTCCTGAATAGCTCCATCTCTACTACTGACTTCTATTGCGATGGTAGATGGTTCCATAAATCACGTGCTTCGTCTATTTTGTATATATTAATAGTTTTCTGCTATGCCCTTGGCTCTGTTTGTAGAACATGTTATCTAGACAAGTTGAGGATTTTGCAAATCATTACATGCTGGTTCTTTTTTTGCTTAATAATTTCTTCCCGAATGTGTCTCTTTCTTCTTGAATGTTACCATAAGCAGCAAGGAGCAACCAGGCTACACCTTCCACACTTTGATTAGAAATCTCCTCAGCTAAATATCTAAGTTTATCACTTGAAAATTTTATTTCCACTACTGAATAATGGAGCACACTTCAGCCAAGTTCTCTGCTACTTCATAATAAGAATTGTCTTTACTCCACTTTCCAATAGGATGCTTCTCATTTTCATCATATCCAATAAAGAGTTTTCATCATGAATGGGTATTTAATTAAAGAACACTCACAAACATTAAATCAGTAGAAATTAAACAAACCTTATGCCATAAATTGTAAAGTAGAAGCCAAGAAAAAAGTGAGACATCATATTTCAGAAATTTGTAGGGTACCTACTCAGCTTGCTCAGCAACATTATGGGAGAAAGAAAATGAGTAGATAAAACTTTTTAAATCTTCATAATATTCATTCTCCATTAGGCACTAATTTAAAAAATAAGTAGGTGGAAGAGGTGAGTAAATGGATTAGAGAAAAACAGGATGCAGGGAGTAAAATAACTAGAAAATTTGAGTAGCTCTATATTTTCTTATAAAATAATAAAGTTATAGTTAACTTTTTTTCATAAAGAACTGTAGGCTCAGATGGTGAATGTTCTATCAAACCTTTAGGAAACAAATACCAATCTTACACAAACCCTGCGGAATAGTTTCTCACTCATTGTATGAGATAAGCATTACTCTGATACCAAAACCAGACAAATGTATAAGAAAACTACAGAGCAGTAACCCCCATGAATATAAATAAAAATATTTTCAACAAAATATTAGGAAATCAAGTCAACCACAACCTTCAGATTTATCCCAGGAATATAAACCTTAACATTTTGAAATCAGTAAAAATAATTCATCATATTAACATAATAGGAGAGTATGTATCTGATAACTTCAGCAAATCCCAGAATAAGCATTTGGCAAAATTAAATATTTTTCTTGTTTATTTTGTTAGTTTTTTGTTATCTGGCCTTGTCTTACCAAAATCTTACATTAAGAATGTTCTGATTTTTTTTAACCCTTTTTGGTATGTTGGCCTCATGTGAATTACAAGTTCTAATGGAGGTCAAAGACATAATTTTGTTTTTTATCTACTCCCCTCCATGACACTGAACACCTAGTAATGATTCAAGAATTGTTGGCTATTAATTGATTGAAGTGTAAGTTATAAACTAAAAGATGAATCTTCGTTGATGATCTTTACTCTCTACTCTGGTTTTTATAATACTCCTTTCCAAAGTTAAGATTTTAATAATTTAAAGAGGTAAAAAACTATGATATGCCAATATCACATTTTATTGGTTTTATTTTTATTTCTATTCTTATGTTGTTCATCCTTTTCAATCTTAGTTGTTGGAAAATGCAATTTCTTTCTCTATTGATTTGATCCTTGTACATTTAGCAAGTATTGATTCTCCTCTGACCTCCTTTGCTGTATTTCTAAGACAGCAGAAACTGAAGAGCTTTATTTCACTAACATATCAGGTATTCTACAGAAAAACAAAACAAAACTAGAATTTTTCCTGTCTCTAATTGAAATTTCACTGCTTGGCCAATGTTAAACATAACTATTATCTTCCTTCAATTTGTTAAAAGGGTGATTTTATTTATAACTCATTGTTTATCAAGATAATTTGGTTGCCTAATGTGGCTTCTTACCATGTGTTGGAAAAATAAAATTTTCTGTTTTAAAGTAGATTTTTAAAAACATACATTAATTTAGCATATATTTATTATGCAATATAAGTAAAATTTAAATCTAGAATTTGATTACTACTTGAGTGGTCAAGATGGGATATACACTGGTTTAAATATGGGAGAGAGGAAATTATAGTCTAAAAAGTAGAATGTTATTTAACTCCCTAGTTCTGCATTTTATTGCCTTATATTCTTACTTGTATTATCTTGTGTTCCTAAGTTTTCATTACTTCAGTTTTCTTATTGACCAACTATTGATGTTTACTCTAAAGAAACCTGGCAAAACTAACTTGAAATTCTTGAAAATAATATTGTAACCACTTTCAATGTGCTATAATGTTTAGTTGAACTCCATTATATTCACCATAAACCATATATTTTCTGGCACTGTTTTTATTATTTGTTGCTGGGTGTTAAAAATTTTACTTAATATTTTTTAACTCAATTACTTTATCTATTAATTAAGGATACTTTCAGCATTAAGTAAAGAAATTGTACCAGATGACTCCTCAAATTTCTTATAACTTCCTTGATTCCAATATTTTTATGCTTATATAAATTATTACATGTTTTATTTTATTTTGGAAAATAAATATATAAATTCAAAAGATCTTGAAAGATATGATTCTGAATGCATATATTACATGTTGGACCTAAGAATATTGTTGATATTTTGTCAAAATGGTGAGAACTTAGCAGTTAGATTAGTGACTCTCTTGGAATCCAGAATGAGCAACTATGACAGGGTAACAGCATCTCTTAAACCTTATTATTAAAGATCTTCTAGGAAAAATTTTCACAGTCATATTTTAAGACAGTGATTTTATTGAGTATTTTAAAGCAAGTCTAAATCCTGTGCTATAAGCTTTTGCAAAGGATATAGAGAATAAGTTAAGTTTATCCTGGAGTCTCTTAGCTTTGTGATGATCTGCCATTCTGAGTCTTTCATTTTTATAAGTTCCTGTAATGCTGGGTATTATTTGTGCTTCTATAGGTGATAACTGGAAAGTTTCCATAATCACCAGTGACTTGCCAAATGCAGGGACCAGCTCACAGATTTATATTATACTATATGGACAACATAGAAGTTCATCTCCCATATATCTTTATGGAACAGATGGAGATCAATTTCAGAATGGACAAGAAGACATATTTACTGTAAGTAATAAAATTGAGTAAGACCTGATAATATAAGTGATACAGCTAGTAGGTACTTTGGAATGAATACATTCTATTGAGTTGGACACTTCCTACTCTACATGTGTCTTATAGAAAATCAATAAAAAATAATCCGTGACAATTTTGCTCAATCATGCTTAAGCAGATTATACACAAATGAAACTTCAATAGGATAAGAGATAATAGCTAGATAGCCAACATTTATTGTTTTTATAACTGTGGTTGTCAGGAGCAAGGGCGTATGCTTTTCTGGCTGAGGCACTAAGAAATAAGGCTCACAGTCAAGATCAAAAATGGAATTATCATTTAAGAAGAGCAATGACATTGTCATCAAGTTATTAGGTCATAGCTAGATACATCAAGACCAAAATCCAAGGAGAATCACTTGACAAAGATGAAACAGGAGAGGCCAGTATCACGTTTTTAAACTAAAATCAAAGGCAAGACTTGCAATGAGTCAAGCACCTTGAACTTAATAATGTCTGTTGAATGAATGACTGGATGCATAGCAGGATTATTTTGAACTGTGTAGAGACAGAGAATAAAATCAAAATCAGAAATGAGTATCTTGAAGTATCTTTAATTCACACAGGATACCTACCCACTTCCTTGTGATCCTGTGTGTTTGGTTTACTCAGCCCATATATGTCACAGAAGAGACTGAACCATTTGGAACCAGACTAATAGTTTAGTTTGAACTGTCATTTCTGTATTTTCTATATGACCCAATATTTAAATAAAAATTCTGTGTTGTTACTTCAAGTAGAACTAAATAAGAAAGACTATGTCATTAATTTGCAGTGTAAGAAAGACTAGTTTTAGAAGTGACTTTACTGAGTCTGAGCTGTTTTTGTTTTTTTTGTTATTTTATGTTTCAAATTTACCTTTAAATCAAATCATAACATCACATGATGGATAATGTTAAGTCTTCAACCACTTATTCTCATTTACATTTGCCACAAAGAATTATTTTTGTGGTTGGATACTTCCTTTTCTCTGGGTACTGCTACATATCAGCTCTTTCTGTTGTCCTGGTCTCTCTTGTCCAAGCCCTGGAATTGCTACATTTATGTCTTATTTGTAGAGGTGATGACTTCATTAAGTATAGGAATTTTTTGCTGATTTTGACCATAGTTTTCATTTGTTCTGATGAATTGTTTTCTTGTTAGAGCTCTTAAGTAAACTTTTGTTTTCCCCTTTCCTTTCTTTTTCCCTGACAGTTTCTTTGTTATTGTGGTAAAATCCACAAAACAAAATTTCCTTTTTTTAAAAAATATTTTTTACTATTAAATTTATTATGGTTACATTGGTTAGTAATAATTACATATGTTCCAGGTACTCCACTCTTTCCATCACCAAATATTTAGCTCCCCCTCCCTCCTCTCCCACCCTCCTCCCTTCTCTCCCACTCTCTTCCCTCCTTATCCTTAGATAACCACTAAACTGTTAACAGTGTCCATAAGATTTTGTTTCTTTATTGCTTTCAAACAACAAAATTTACTCTTTTAACCATTTTATTTATTTATTTATTTAGATTTATTTTATTGTTTTTGACAGAGAAAGAGAAAGACAGAGAGAAGAGGGAGGACCCAGAGCAGTTTCCAGAGTTGTACCTCATCAATTTTTGACATGGTTTCATTCTACACAAGAGGGTGGGGGCCAAGCAGGGCAGGAACTGGGTCGGGGGCCTCCCTCATGGGAGGCACAGCCCCTCAAGCCAGGGTTTGTACTGGAGGGTGAGAAACAAGCTGGGGGCCTCCAGCATGGGAAGCACACCCCACTTCAGTTTATGGGTCCATATGGGCCGAGGCCAAGATTTGATCCTTGGTCCCCAGGGCTGCAAAGTGAGCGCTTAATTCGCTGAGCCATCCTGGCTACCCCTTTTTAACAATTTTAAGGTATATAATTCAGTGGGCATGTAGTATATTTACAGTATTGTTCAATCATCACCACTGTCTTTTATCTCCAGAGCACTGTTAGGGACCATCCAGGTTAACAAAGAAAACTCCATTTCTAAGAACTTCAACTTCCTCAAAAGAGCACCAGTTCAGAAGTCACATACATCCCCTGCGGTTTGGCCTGGAGCTAAAAACTTTCTGCTCAGTGACCTTTCCCCTATGACTCCTGCCCCTCCCTTGCTTAAACTACTCGCTAGAGCCCGCGAATCCTCAGCCAATCCTAAACTGCCACTTATCCCAACCAATCACCTTTTGACATATACCCCGCCAAACAGATAGCCCTGCCCTCCTTTGTCCCTACAGTATATATGCCCCTGTAGCCAAAATAAAGTTTTGAGGCTTGATCAGAATCCTGTCTTGCCTCCATTTCTTTGTGTCTCCTGTCTCTTGTCCTTCATAGGTTCCCCCTCGGGCCGCGTTGTCGTGCCCCACTGGACGGGGCACAATTGCCCAGTCACAGAGCACTTTAGTTATTCCAAAAGTAAACCCCGTTCTTTCTCCAACCTCTAGTTGTCTCTATTTGGCTTTCTGTCTTTAAGGATTTGCCAATTTTGAATATTTTTTAATAAATAAAATCATATAATATGTGGCCTTTTGTGTCTAGCTGTTTTCATTTAGCATAATATTCTCTAGGTTCATCCATGCTATATCATGTATCACTAGTTTGTTTCTTTTTGTGACTGAATAATATGTCATTGTATGGAAATACCACATATCATTTATCTATTCATCTTTTGATGGGCATCAGGGTTGTTTCTATCCTTTGGCTATTGTGAATAGTGCTGCTAGGAACATTCATGTACAAATATATATATATATATATATATATATATATATATATATATATATATATATATATATAACACTTTGTTAAATTTCTTTTGAATATATATATATATATATATATATATGTGAAATTTTTGGATCATGTGGTAATTTTATGTTTATCATTTTGAGTAATTGCCAAACCTTTTTGCAGTGTCTGTACCATCTTACAATGTTTAAGGGTTAAAATTTAACCAAATTCTCACAAACACTGGTAATTGTCAATTAAAAACAAAATTCTAGTCAAAATTTATGGGTGCTAAGTTAGATCTCATTGTCATTTTGATTTATATTTCTCTAATAATGATATTGAGTATCTTTTTATATGCTTGCTTGTTATTTGTATATCTTCTTTGGAAAACGATCTATTTAAATTCTTGGACTACGGGGAAGCTGGGATGGCTCAGTGGGTTAAGTGCTCACTTTGCAGCCCCTCGGACCAAGGATCGAATCCTGGCCCCGGCCCCTGTGGACCCATATGCTGAACTGGGGAGTGCCCCCAGTTTGGTTCTCATTGAGGGGAAACGCCGGCCCAGTTTCTGCCCTGTGCAGACCCGCACCCACCTGTGGAATGAAACTATGTGGAAAAACCAAAGATGTACAGCTGTGGAGACTGTTCGGGGCCCTCCCCCTTCTCTCTGTCTCTGTCTCTGTATCTCTCACTCTCTCTGTCAAAAACAATAAAAATAAATCTTTAAAAAATAATAAAATAAAATAACTTCTTGGACTGTTCTTTTTTCTTTTATTATTAAATGTAGTGATGTGACACTGATTAGTAAAATTACATAATTTACAGGTGCACAATTCTATTAATACAACACATCATCTATGTGTGGCATTGTGTGTTTACCACCCGGAGTCAGTTCTCCTTCCATCACCATATATTAGACTCCCCAGTTTTACTTCCCTACCCATCTCCCCCCTAACCCTTTGGTAACCACTAAACTATTGACTGTGTCCCATGAGTTTTTTGTTTGTTTGTTTGGCTTTTCATTTTATATTCCACATATTGGTGAAGTCACATAGTCTTGACTTTTTCTGTCTCATTTATTTTGCTTAGCATGATGATGTGGAGGTCCATCCACGTTGTTGCAAATGGCAGTATTTCATCTTTTTCTTATGGCTGAGTGATAACCTATTGTGTGTATGTACCACAACTTTTTTATCCAGTCATCAATCAAGGGACATGTTTGTTGTTTCCATGTCTTGGCCACCATGAACAATGCTGTTATAAATATTATGGTACATATATCATTGTGGACTAAAGTTTTTAGAAATTTTTGGTAGATACCCAGAAGAGTGATTGCTCAGTCATATAATAGCTCTGTTCTTAATTTATTGAGGAACCTCCATTCTGTCTTCTATAGTGGTTGTACCAATTTATGTTCCCACCAGCAGTGTATGAGGATTCCTTTTTTTCTCCACAGCCTCTTCAACACTTGTTTCGATTTGTCTTATTGATGATAGCCATTCTAACAGGTATGAGGTGATATCTCATTGTGGTTTTGATTTGCATTTTCCTAATAGCAAGTGAAGTTAAACATTTTTTATTTTTCTTATATCTGTTGGCCATTTCTAAGTCTCCTTGGGAGAAATGTAGTTCAGGTCTTTGTTTTCCTTTTTGTTGATGAGTTGAAAGATTTCTTTAAATATTCTGAAGACCCTTATCAGATATATGATTTACAAATATTTTCTCCCATGTGGTGGGTTGTCTTTTCACTTCTGATAGTATTTTTTTTTTTTTAATATTATTATATTTTATTGTTAAATTTAATGGGGTGACATTGGTTGGTAACAATCAGACAGTTTTCCAATGGACAACTCCACATCACATCACCCATGCATCCCATTATGTGCCCAGCTCCCAGAATCAGGTCCCCCTCCAACCCGATATATCTGGTGCCCACTCCCCCCTCCCCACACAACTCT
>PVKE010032742.1:0-18308 GCA_004027555.1 Craseonycteris thonglongyai
TTTTCTGCAAGTTCTTCATGTAATTTTCTTTCCAGATGATGCCATCATTGTTAATGTTCTCTTTTGGATTTCTTGTTTCTCGGTCAAGTTCATGGCATTGCCATTTGTGAAGAGACCTTCCATTTATCATATCAATGTATGGTATATTACGGTATGTTCGAAAAATGTCATTCATTAAAAATTTAATTAAAAAAAGAACTGGTGTTGCCTCGGAAGTGGGGGGTAGTCTTATACAGCGAATATAGGCCTAAACCTATGTTTTAACTGTAAAATTAGGGGGTCGTCGTATACGCCGGAAAATACGGTAATACCCTTTTTAGAAGGGGATGTAACACCTCATTTTTAATTGAACATCCCAGAATTATGTGGAATTTTGTTTGCTTTTCATAAACAACTGTAACAGTAAGACTAAATATTATACATGAATGCTTACTCAGACAATATGAAGAACTTCATCTTTGCCCTGTGGTTTCTAATCACATGTCTGACCATGACACAGGTTAAGAGAACCGTAAGGTCAATTGTGATGGTGCTGTAACAGAAATGCAAGATGCTGTGGATGCACAGGGGCGTGTGATTGATTGTAATTGAGGGGATGGAGAGATTTGACCCTTTGGCTGGGGCTTCAAAGATAAGTAGAAACTTAGGCAGAGTTGGGAGAGAAGAATTTTTAGTCCAATGATCCATAGATTAGAGTTGATCACAGGCAAAATCTGGCCCACCACCTATTATTGTAAACAAAATTTTATTGTTACACATTCCATACTCATTAGTTTACATGTTTATTATAATTACTTTTGCCTTACAATGGCAGAGTTGAGTGGTTCTTTAGAAACCTACAAAACCTAAAGGAAAAGTTTGCTGACTGCTGATCTACAGAACTTTATGATGAAGGAAATGTTCTGTGTCTGCCCAGTATTGCGGCCACTACCAAGTGTGCCCATTGAGCTAGTGCAACTGAAAAACTGGTTTTTAAATTGTGCCTTGCAGATTAAGACTAGGAACAACATGAACAAAGGCACAAAGCTAGGAGCAATGTTGATAAGGATAACTGATAAGTAAGGTAACTAATAATAGCATTTAGGAGGAGATAAAAATATAAGAGTCTGGTCTTACTAGGCTTTGAAAGGAGGTACACTTTATTCTCCTAGCCACAGGGGACCATCATAATTTTCTGAACTGGGCTGTCACAGTTACAGATATGTACTGTATATATTAGAAACATAGCTCTGAAAACCTCACTTAAAGAATGTATGTACTGCAAGTCTGAAGATGTGTTGGGAAGAAGTTACAATGATAATTTTTCCAGAGAGAATTGGGGCCTGAAATGGGAATAGGAAGTTAGGGATATGTTTGAACGGCATTTCGGGCATAGAACAAACTATATTATTTATGGACCAGACTGATGTTTTTGAGAATTTGAAGGGCATTACTAATATGTCAATGATAGGATGAAAGCTGTAAACTGGACTGTCCCAGGTAAACTGGGATGTATGTTCATTCTAGTAGAGTAAGATCCAATCAGAAATGGATAGAAAAAAGATAGATCTCATTTACATGATTGGAAAGATGGTGATGTTATTAATTGAGCTGGAGAACAAGGAGGAAAGAACAAATATGTAAGAAGATGAAGAGATTGGTTTTGGACATATAATATTAGAAATTGTTGACTGAACAACATTTTTGTCGATTTTAGAAAATGTTGCTTTATTAATAAATTCCTGAAATTTTATATTCATCCTTTAAAAAACAAGTAAGAATGGTCTTTCGTTTTCTAGATTGGAGTCTACTGCACACACATCAGAGAGTTCAGAAGAATTCCTAGAAGAAGAACATGAACAGAGTGTGATTGATTTTGAGGACAGAAGTACTGATAAAGATGCTCTTTCAGCACCAGAATCCCAGCCACACCTGGAGAAGCAAGATGGTGAGAAGGTATGTGAGCATTTACTAAATAAAGGGTGTCCCAAAATTAACGCAAGATTTGAATTTTGCGTCTTTGGTGCGGTAAAGTGTTGCCAATGGAAAAAAAGGGCAGCGTGACAGCTGACAGTTAAGGGTTGTTAAAAATGGAGGCTACACGAAAGAACAACGCATTTTCATTGTTGAGCAATGAAAATTTACAATTTTTAATTATAAACCTGTGTTTTCTATCAAAATTACTTCTTGCATGAATTTTGGGACACCCTTTACAATGAATGGAGGTTAACTAAATTTTAACTTTCTTAATCATATATTGTGTAAAATATAACGATATATTTTAGATTCTTAGTAGAAATTGTATTTAAATGTTAACAAAACATATCTGTGAGTATACTAAGCAAAGTCAGGTACTTGATAGGGAAAAGATAAAATTGCAAGTATCATTTTTTATTTTAAATTGATTTTATAAAAATTTGACTCACAGCAAACAAAATAGAAGATGTTTTGGTAGTAAGATACCTCAGTACATTTAAAACAAATTAATTTTTGGAACTAAACATACTTAAATGATACAAATGAAGTCTACATTATAGAACTAGTTAGAATGTCTTAAGGTCTAACAGGGCTTCAGTTGCACCCCAAGTTTGGTTGGAAGTATAGGAACGAGTTATCCACAAAAAAACCCACCAAAGTATATATATATAAATATATATTTTATATATATTCATATATACTCATGATATATATATATTCATATATATTTCATATATATATATATGAATATTAAATATATATATATATATGTGACTATAATTTACAAATTTCTGGGAAAATAACCAAATTTATTTATTTTTAACACTAGAAAACAAATAGAATCTTTTTTGGCAAAGTGAAATTTATCTGGCTTGATTTCTGCAGGTCCTCAAGTAATTGTCACTATCTTCTTTTTTCTTTATTCTTTGCCTTTAAAATCTGTACTCTTTTCCTCTGTACAGATTCCTTATTTCTTATATGTGCTTAAGTTTCTTTAAAAATTCTGTTTGCCAAGTCCAGCCAGCAGCTGAACAAGTAAGACTACACTACAGATTTTATCTTCTTAAACCAATTTAGCTTTCTCTACTTCTTGAAACTATATTTTTAAATAACATTTTTTTATTGTAAAAAATTTTTTTAAATAGAGTATATTATTTAAAATGGAGATTTATGTGCATCTAGATGTTTAGGGGGATATATATTTGTCTTTTTTTGTCATTTGAAAACTTAATTTTATGCTTCACACATACTTCATGTACTTGGTTTCATTTGTCTGACATTACATTGAGCACATACTATTGTAGGTCCCAGTGACACTTGCATTTAATTCCAGTGGATTTCCTTATCTAAATTGACAACTTTTTCTTTCTCAAGATTCTCTAGTCCCCTGGCTTTATAACACTGCTTTTTCTTTGGTTCCTTGGTTTTTCTGTCTCAAGTTTAATTTTGGTTTTATTTTTTGACTGTTCTGTTTTTCCCCTTTATTTGTGAACATTCCAAAAGACTCAGTTTTCTTGACTTTCTGCTATTTGGCTCATTCTCTAGACTTTCAGCATTTATCCATGTTGTGTTCCCATGTTATTTGCCTTCTGAATATTTGTTTAGACAGATGTTTTATCATCTTAAATTCAGCATAATCTTTATTCTTTCTTATCACTTCTGTATTGAGCCTTTTTTCCTTTTATCTTTCATTCTTTTCCCAGAACTAAAACTTGCAGAACTGAGTTTTTCTCTTATGCTGCTTCTCACTTTTAAGTTACCAAAATTCTATTTTCTTAAAACTTTTGCTGTATCTCTCATTTTCTTCCTTTCAACGTTTCTTCTATCCTACTTGTTCCTTTTATGAGTTTTATTATAATTACCTTCTGTGTGCAGTTTATTTTGTATACTTTCTGGCCGGATTAATTTTTCTAAGTCCCTTATTTCAGTTTCCCTATGGAAAACTTTCCTTATGTGATTTTAGGGGTTCCGTTTAATCCAGCCAGATCTATTCCTGAACATGTGAGTGTATCAGTTTTCTAATTTTTAAAATGGTAATAAAATGCCCTCTAAGTATTAGAATGTTACTAGAGTTAATTAGGAATATTGGACATTAAATAGAAGTCTTATAAATTGATAAACATTGGGAAGAAGAGTTTCAGAAATTGGAAGGTTTGTGTTATCAGATTGCTTTCCCATATTGTAATGTGATGTAGGAAGCAGGGGTGTTCAAAGAGGACCCTGTTTAAATGAACAATGAGCTGACTGAGATGGGGATTTCTCTCCTTCCAGCAAGGAGCTGTACCCAAACTCAGCTTCCCACAAGACTGGTAGTGTTTCCTACCTCCTGGCAGGCTTCCCACAGGATCCAAAGATTCCAAGTGCTAAAGAGCTGTATTCTGTAGAGATGGCACCAAATCTAGACTCTCTGGTACCTTTTTAGCAAAAAGGTTTCTCTCATGATTGGACTGTAAGAAGGAAGAGCAAGAAGGGGCAGGGTCTCATTATTGACTCTTAGACCCACACTCTGCCTGCAGTGCATCCTAGTCTTGTCCTTGCTCTCCATGAATACAGGAGGGATTTGGAGGTACTTAAACACATTCTTTTGCTGACCCTGCCTCTTAAGTTTCTCTGTTTCCCTAACTAAGACTGCTCCTTAACCCACTTCCTGTCATGTGGTAGAATGTACCTTGAGTCCTGGTGCAGGACAGGTGGGGACTGAGAATGGAACCACCTTGCATGACAAATAAGTTAGTCTGTAATTGTGTCCTGACTTTTCTTTCCCTTAATGGTGTAGGAATCTGAATTAGAGCCTATGAATGGTGAGATAATGGATGACACTCTTAAGACCCCACTTATAACTGAAGAGGAGGACTCCACTAACGAAGTTTTAGATGAAGAATTAAAATTGCAGTCTTTTACTTCCAGTGAAGACTCTACGAATCTTGTTCCACTGGTGGTAGATTCTTCCAAACCACCTGCAGCTGTTGCACATGATAAGGTAACAGGGAAATAATCCAGTTTTCATAGTGAAAATGTTCCAGGGTTGGTGACATGGCAGGGGCAGTGTAGCATATGTATTTTTCTCCACTTTACCATGTACACAGTCCTTTAGAAAAATAAAATTTTATATTAGATTTGGTATTTAAAGAAGATGTAATCAGCAATATTCCTAAATTCAAATCTTTGTAACCTTATTCTTAACTGATTTATGGTAACAAATGAGTTTTATTTTGTAGGTTTAGGGAAATGCTTAGAAAAATAGAGAAAACATTATTTACCTAATATTTGAATGCCTGTTGCTTATAGTCATTTTAATTTACTTTAATCAGGAGACAAATTAGATGTATTCAGTAATGAATTCTGCAATGAATACTGAATTGTTTGATGTTATTGCATATTAGTGTCTGAGAATTATTTATGTAAGAACTATATTGCAAAAGTTTACTCACCAGGTTTTTTACTTTTAGACTTCACATATAACTGACTCAGAAATGTTGCTAGAGGAAGGCCCATCTGACGAAAAGGGGCACACTGAAGAGAAACTGCCACTTGTTTCAAGAAAGAAGGCACATTTTGGTAGTTCAGACAATGTTGCTACTATCCCAAGTGATGAACGATCTGACACTGGTTTTCCAAACTCTGTGATAGCTGAATTTTCTGAAGAATCAATCTCTGAGAATTTATCACCCCACACTACATCCTCGTTGGAAGACCAGGGTGAAGAGGGGGTCCCCGAACCCCAAGAACCATCTACAGCTCTTCCTCAGAGTTCCTTGATAGAGGTTGAACTTGAAGATGTGCCATTTTCACAGACTGCAGGACAAAAGAACCAATCAGAGGAGCAGTCTGAAGCATCTTCTGAGCAACTGGATCAGTTTATACCATCGACAGAAAAAACTGTGGATAGCAGCTCAGAGGAAATAGAAGTGGAAGTGCCTGTAGTAGACAGGCGGAATTTAAGGAGAAAGGCCAAAGGGCATAAAGGACCTGCTAAGAAGAAAGCCAAGCTGACCTGAAGAAGAAATGCAGATGACAAATCCTCTTTGTATCATAATCATTTTTTTTTTTTTAAGTGGTAATAAATAGCATGGGGCACAGGACAAAAATTCTAAAATTTCAGTTTGAGCTTATTTATGATGTAGTTTTCCCCTCCCCCTTAGGACCTCTAGGATTCACCATTGTTTTTAATTTTTCAGGCTATTTTGTGTAAATACATTTTTTTATCTTTATTAACCAGATTTCAATTTTGGGAAACCAGATCATACTATATTTTCTTTAGCAGTTGAGAATATCTGACCATTAATATTTCAGAAAATATAATTTAGAAAACTAAAAGTAGTAGGCTTTCCATTACCTGTGAGGATCACAGAACTCTTTTATACTAAGGGTTTTAATAGTAAACTTGGTGAGGGTTCTACAGTTTTAGCTTGACTATCAAAACTCATCATTAAAAAATTATATAGGCATGCATAAACAAAAATGTCATTAAAATTAGAATAAATATAACTTCCACTAAATGAGAGCACAAATACAGAAATTTATAGTCAAAGATTTGAGGGTGAAATTTGGCCTCATAGTTGTGCAGATACAGTTCTTCCTTGGCTTTCAATGTCTGTGGAAAGGTAAAAACTGTTTCAAACTCTTTATAACATCTGATACTATCAGTATTGCTAGGGATTTAACTCTGGCATGTAGGCACTGATATAATTATTTTAAAGTTTAATTTGAAGCTCAGGACTATACTTTTGTCCTCACCCAGTTAACATATACTTCAGAAATATGAGAACCCTTCAAGACTGCTCCTTAATCCTGCCACTGCCTTTTTCTAGAGTCCTACTTATATTCCCCTCAACTTCCATAACTCATGGAATGGTTCCTGTCAAAAGATCTTCCTGCCTGCCAGTTTATACCATTGGCACCCATTTTGGGGTAGGTATGTAATGACACCCCACACTTTTTAGACCTAGACAGCAGGTATAAAACTACCCGAGGAGTTGTAGTTATAAGCACTTAAATCAAATTGGAGGCTTCAATAATACCTTGGGTCTTGCTCACTCTTTTGTTCTGTGAGAACAGGTTACGGGCTAACCAGTGTATGTCCATTGTGTTGCCATAGCCAAGGGTTTTGCCTAGGAAAACTTAAAAACAAAAGAACCCTCAATTGTTAATTTTTGAAATGAACAAAATGGTTATTCTTAGAATCCAAAGAGAATCTCAAAACAGTCCTACTCTTTGAAAGTATTATGTATACTCAAATTTGCACTTAAGTTGGAAAATGCTTTGAGACCATTTAGGTTTTTAAAACAAGATTGGTCCTTACATGAAAAATGTGTTATGACTTTTTATTATTATTTGAAGTGCTAAGAATTGATGCTAAAGGTTTTTCAGTCCACAGTCAGGTAATGTCATTACATTTTATTTTGGGATGGACGTTGATATTTTAGAAAGATCTGAGTTAAAATCTTTAAGGAGGCAAAATAGACCCTTCTGTTCATGTAAAATTTTGAATACTTGTATCCTCAAATTTTCTTTAATAGTTGGCTAGAGGTAAGCCAGATTATTTCATGGTAAATGAAGATTAAAGCACTTTGGCCATTTTCCTCAAAAAAAAAAGTTGTAAACAAGTGAAAGAAAAAGTATGAGTAATAGTATGTATCTAATGTTTATGCTGTTTTATACATTTTGTGAGAAACTTTTGTTAATACAAATAGAGAAATATTAAGATTTAGTAAATCCTTAACCTTTCCATTTTTAATTTAATAGGTAAGAAATTAATGCTTAGACATTTTACATTTTTACTCGGGATTTGTTCACCGTCTCTTTAAAATACTTTCTTTAAAAAGATGTAATTTAATAAGATTGAACTCACAACTCAGTGTGTGAGTACAGTTCTTAAACAAGAAGTGAATTTTAAGCTATTTGAAAACTCTTTTCAGCACATAAGAAAACTTGTTATATATTATCTGACAGAAAATGTTATTTTGGCTTTTATAGATGGTAGAGGAGAAAATTAGGTCACATGGAAAAAATCTAACTTTCACGTTCAGTTAACATATTCATTTTCAGTAAATGAGTTCTGTACTCAGTAAGTATAGAATTTATAACAGAATTTATCCTCAATAAGGAATCTAAATAAAACTTAGATACTTGTAGCTTTCACAAGACATTAGAGAAATTGTCAGTTAGGACTAAAATCTTGACATCGACCAGCTAGTCACAAGTGTCTAGTCATATTCTGTAGTCCTTTGTGAACTGTTTTTATTCTTTCTGTTTAGAAGTATTTGTGGAGAAAGGAGTTTACTTCAGCTTGTATACATACATAATTTCCTTGTGTAATATGTATAAAACCAATTATTACCAAAATTTTAGTTTTCAAGTTTAAATAATTCAATTGCTAGACATCACAAGAATAAGTGTACTTCAGAATTTCTTAGAAAGCTCCTCTACAACTTTCAAAGGTTGAGAGGGTCTTTTATTTTTTTATAAAATCAAATAGCATGACAGAATTATCAGTCATCTACTGCTTAAAGTGTCTGTATTCATGGTGTTTCCATTAAGTACAGAGAATTATTGTGGAAAGGATAACAATTACTAGTGATTAATGGTTTACTTTTAGCTCACAGCCAGAACACTACCTAAAATGGTTTCAGTGACTTGAGAAAAATACCTTGACAGTTCATGATTGCATCAGTCTTTACCTAGTATCTAATACCTGTTCTTAATGTTCTACTTTAACCTTGTTACCTTCTAAAATTTGGTCACACCAGCAAACTGAAACAGATCTTAATGTAAATAAATTTATACTAACATTAGTCATCTGTGTAAGTGCTTTAGAAGTACATTTGACTTGAATGTCCACTAATAGCAATATAGTGTTTAAAGTATTATCCAATATTTCATGTGTGGTTATGCTTCTGTTTGCATACTTAATATCAAGCTTTGTGTAATTTATTTTGGGTTCTAAAAAATAAGCAAACCTCAGTTCTGTGGTATCAAGTGCTTACCTTTAGTTGCTTTTTTGCTTTCACCTTCCAAATCTTAGGTCACACACATTCTCCATTCCTATTAGTGGCAAAATCATGTTAAAATCTAATTGTAAAAGAGATTCAACTTTTGTCATTCTGAAGTAATTGTATCATACTGGATAGTCATTCCCAAGGAACTAGCCTTTCTTTTCCTAAGTGTCTGTGTTCTAAAACTTGTTTATAGAACTTAGAAGATATTACTTTATTCAGGATAGCAAGTCTTAATGAAGCAGTTTTCTTGGAAGTTCTTTTTGAAGTTTAAAAGTAGTAATTAAACCTATATTTTGTGATTGTTTCCTGGTTTGTTTTGAAATTCTTTTCCTTAATTTCATTGATGAAGACATGTATAGATACTGAATTTGTTTAGATATTAAATGATTTTGTTAAAGGCACAGTTAATCACATTGGTTGTACCTTCAGACTTTATAAACAATTTAAAACAATGTGATTATAGACTATGTAATATGGACACACTATAAAGTTCAAAGCCAGAAACATGATTCATGTCACAAAAGTGCTTTGACCTCGTTACAGCCCTAAAACATGGTATTATTTTATATTATGTATATAATTAAATATATTTCTCTAAGGTCATCAGTTTTTTTTCTTTTTTAAATCATTTTACCTGGATTTAAACAAATTTTTACCATTCTAAAAATATAAATATACTACCCTAGGTTCAGAATATAGAAAATGCTAAAAGTATAAGCGTTTTATTGTATTTTAATATTTCACATAGAAAAAGCAGTTCCAAGTAGTTATTACTATGTATAAGAGAAAACAATGTTTAAAATACTATTAATTACAGGGTTAAAAGATTGTTCTTCTGAATTCAATTTAGTATAGTGTGCCTTTTCTCATATACTTTTAATATGAATACTTTATAAACTTAACCCATGTTACTGTGTGGTAATGCTACATTTCTTAGGAATAATGATGAATAATGAGATGGAAGAGACTTCAGGTAAGGTTCTAGACCTGACAAAGTTTCATATTGCAGGCCCCAGCATTTAAATGTGCATTAACCCTTAGGCGAAAAGGTGTTTTTAACTACACTGGCTTTTCCAGTAATGTCAGATCTGCATTGCTGAATACCCACTTAATACATTTTATAACTGCTTTTTAAAATCATTCAATTTCATGAACATCTAAATGCTAAACAGACCCAAACATGAACACCAGTTTGTAAAATAGGGCCATTTTAATGTTCTTTACAATAAATTAAATAGTTTTCTTGATGACTGCAGACATGTAAGTGTTTGGTAGTACTCAGAAACATCGCAATAAAGGTGGTTTTTCTGATTGGTGTACAGTCTTCAATAATAATGAGTTACTTGTATGAAACTGCTGTCAAACCAGTAAGACTGCATTTATACATCCATCATTTTCAGGATTGTTGGTAACCTGGGCATATTTCCCTAAGGAAAGAATATGGAGAAAGGAGAGTTGTTAGCTAATAAAAATTAATTTTAAAGAATATTACCTTTGCCCCAAATATTTCTAATTTAGTAATTTTAAGAGTTAGAATGTACTCTTCCCTTTCAAAGAACATTAAAGTTTAGAAATACCTGAGTTTACTAAAAGCAGGAAAAAAAGAAAATGAGGAAAAATGAATTTATAAATGTTGCACAACACATTTCAGTTTTAAATTATTAGTGAAATAGTGTGGCTATTAGTGTTTGATACATACCTCCCTTCCCCTGCTTATGGTTAATTTAGTGTATTTTCTTCTAATATTTTTTAGTTGTAATCATATCTTTGTACCGGATTCCTCATAATACTTTACATAGCATCAAAGTAAATCTAGCACTGTAGTAAATCTTACGTAACTGAAACCAATTAGCTAAATTAAAAAATTATATTCATTAACTACTTTTCCTACAAAATATTTTTTCTAAAGATTTAGATCTGATTAACATCTGGTTTTAAAATTGTCAACTTTAGAAAGTTTTGATATTTAGGATTATAAGTGCAGCATCACCATATTAAAAAACTTACCCCAAATAACCTTGCCTCCTTGTGTCACAAGGCCCAACTCGCTCACGTTCACCTCAATGACTGTACCTTTGGTAATGACACCCAAAGTTGTATAAAGCGGGGATGAGGGATTTTTCTTTACACCAAGTATTGGTAGGCAAAAGGTAGCTTTCAGTTCGGGATGTGTTACGTGGGCCTTCTTGAAACGTAAGCCCTAGTAAGTCAAACACAAGAACATGTGAATCCAAAATGTTAACACTGATAAATAATCATCTTTCTGCTTATCTTTCCCAATAGTCTCCAAAAAAAAAAGCAAGCAAGCATGGGTTGAATGTCAACTCTTAAGGCATCAAATAAAAATATTTACAATTCTACAGACTAAAAACCTGTTACAGGATAAATACAACTTCCCCAATTTTTATTTTTATTTTTTTAGCAATAAGGATTGGATGTTAAGTGACTTGTTCCCAAGTTAAGTGGTTGTGTGGATGGAATCAAACTTAAGCATCCCAACTCAGTCTATTTATATAGATCAAGCTTGTCCAACCCATGGTCCAGGACGGCTGTGAATGCGGCCCAACACATACTCATAACCTTTCTTAAAACATGAGATTTTTTTTTTTTTATAGCTCATCAGCTATCATTAGTGTTAGTGTATTTTATGTGTGGCCCAAGGTAATTCTTCCAGTGTGGCCCAGGGAAGCCAAAAGGTTGGACACCCCTGACCTAGATAGAGGTGGGTGGCAATTGATACTAAATCAAGTTCTTAGTAAAAGTCTTAAGTCAAGTTTTTAGTAAAGGTCTCAATCAAGCTGGCTATGAAACATCAATCAGAACACCACCTGATTAATTAATAGTATGAAATGTATCTGTGGAGCTATAGAAGGCTTAGAACAGCTTGACTTGTATATTTCCCTGCAGAATCGATAAGGTTACCAAAATGTATTTAGAAGATTATGAATATCAAAACAAGGATGGGTGAACATTTTCTGCATATAAACAGATAATGAACATTTTAGGCTTAGCAGGCCATACGGTCCCTGTTGTAACTACTCAAACTGCAAAGAAAAAAAGGTCAAAGGTAATACACAAATGAACAGGAATGGCTGTGTTCTAATAGAACTTTATACAAACAGGCTGACAACATTTTAATCCTTCAAAAATTAATCATCAAGAGCTAGAGTAACACTACCGTCTTTCCTCTGGTTCTTTGTTTCTCTAAGCAGGCTGGATGACCAGTTGGGAAAGTAATTCAGTCTGTTTAAAGGATTTTGCAAAAATGTAACTTCAATTATATTGACAGGGTATGGTGGGAAGACTGATTTTGAGCATCACTGCTGTCAAGAGAAAGTCCTACTTTTGTATGTTTTTTTCAATGATTGCATAGTGTTTTCAAAAGGATTAAGATTCTTCCCTTACTAAACCAAAACTGACTTGAAAAGTCCTATTCAAATTTCTAACTGTTCTCAGATAACAAGTGTCAGGCATATAGATCACTTATTGAATGAGTAAAGTAACTTCATGTAGAAAAATGAAGATTCTAATGTCATGTTTAAAAATCAAGTTTCACTGCCAATGTAATAAAAATTCTTTTTATCTCAGATCTTTTATGAAGCTGAAGACATGATTGTTGATGGTAGTGGAAAGTTTACTAAGCAATCCCTATCAAAAATGTCTTTCAGCCTGTTTTTCATATCAATTTTAGGAATTTCAGGAAATTGGGATGTACTTTATCCAGTTTAATATAGCACTCTTGCAAGGAACTTACCATTGGCCTAATGAATCTTTCATATTTTGGTGGTTTTCGAGTAAAGCCATCTCCAACAAAGCAGACTTTAGTAACCATCCTCTTCCATGCTTTCTTCTTTCTCTTTCCTGTTCGAATAACTTTTAATACCTCTGTTTCTCCCTGGGCACGAACTTTGGGCAGAGGGACTTCCCATTTTCCCTAAAAAATAAGACCAGTTATAATTTATAATGTTAGTAAAAGACAGTGAGAATAAAAAGTCAAATGTTTTAGTAGTTGTGCAAAGTGGTAGATTCACTTTTTTCTTAACCAGTTACAATTTTGGCTCAGTTGTTTTCTAGAGGTCTGCGCTGTCTCCTCACAAGTCCCCAAATAATTGGAACTAGTTAAATTTACAAATATAAATTAAATAAAATGCTTTGCTTCAGCTAAAAACCTTAATGCCTTGCTATGGATGAAAAGTACCGCCTGTAATAAGGCTGTGATTTCTCTAGCAGTACATGTGCTTACTAGTACTTAAGTGTAAAATTGGAAGACTGTCTCCACCTCTCAACATATCTTTGTATCCTACCTTGAATGAATTTTTAGATTACTAGTAAGATAAAATCATCACCAGGTATTTTTGTACTTCCCTAGACTGCAAGTTCTATGAAACTGAAGGAGTGCAAGGCAGTGGAAAGAATACTGAAATTATTACTAAGTCAAATTCTAGGACCACCACTACCATTTCACAGATATGGGACCATGAAGAATCATTTATAACCTCTTGGACTCCAATCTCTCCATCTGTAAAATGAAGAGGGGTTAACTAGATAATATCTAAAATTTATTTTTGTGCTAAAGTTCTACCATTCTAATTTTGGCAATCACACACCAAAAAAAACAAGCAGTAAGAACTTTAAAATTTGGAGACTAAGTTTTTTAAATATGGTTACCACATACGCTGCTACCTGGATTTCTATTAGTCCATCCATAGGTGTTTAAAAATAGTATCTATGTTGGGGATACTGGGAAAGCTTACCAGGTTAAGTGAGGTCCAAGGATTAAATCCTGGACCCAACCTTTGTAAGCCCATATGGTGAACTGTGGTGCAACTGGTAACCACCCGGACGGTGGCAAAGGTTCTTGCCTCCTGCCCCCACTTCGGTTCCTGCCTTGCACAGCCCACCAGTGTGGAATGAAACTGTCACAACAAATGATGTACAACTATGGAGACTGCTCTGGGCTCTCCCCTGTTCTCTCTCTCCCCTCAAACAATAAACTAAATCTTCTTTAAAAGTATCTCTGCCTTTTTCTGTTTTTAGCAAAATTTAACCTAATTTGATACCAAGCGCAATCCAGAAGTATTTTTTAAAAACTGCTGAATTTTTAAGTCAAACCACTAGAGGTGTTTTACACTTTTATACTTGATCAGTTTTAGCACTGCAGAGCAAATAAACAGTTGTATCCTCCACAACAGCACAGAATTATGAGTTGTCAAGTATAAGGAGCCATTAAAACATAAAATTTGATATTCATTGCTTGCTTTTAAAAATAGTATTTTAGGGGAAGCTGGGATGGCTGAGTGGGTTAAGCGCTCACTTTGCAGCGCCAGGGACCAAGGATGGAATCCCGGCCCCGGCCCTTGCAGACCCACGTACTGAACTGGGGAGTGCCCCCAGTTCAGTTCTCTCTCTGTCTCTCTATCACTCTCTTTCTCTCGCTGTCAAAAACAATAAAAAAAAAATGTATTTTCAAAAAAAAAAATAGTATTTTAAAAACTAAAGATATGTGGCATTCCAATTTTCAAAAAACTTGTTAAATACTAAAATGTGCTGGTTGATGAGAAAGCAAAGTTTTTATTAAATATTTTATACTGAATAAAATTTACTAAGACTTCAGAATCTAAATGGGAACAGTTGGACCTAATGTTTCCAATTAAACTGAAGAAACTGAGAATTTCCAACTTGAATTTAGTAATTCTGAACAAAAAATGTTTTATTGCTTACCGCTTTCTCTTTTCGTTTTTGTTTAATCATATTGGAAAGTACTTTAGCTCGGGACTGCCCCTCTCTGTCCAGTAGATATGCAGGTACTGCTCCTTGTGGAGTCTTTTCATCATTCTTTTGTTTGGTGTTTCTCTTTTCATGCATCTTGATACTATCAAGAAAGAAAAAGATTCAAGATTATCACTTTTAATAACTCACTCAAAATATGTTAACTTGCTGTAACAAACGATCACTTACGTCTTTTTCATTTGTATTTTCTCAGCATGGCGCTGTTTATGGTAGAGCTTAGCTTTGAGACCAATCATCTTTTTTGCCTTCTTTGAACGTTCATGTGCCTCTCGACCTTCCTTCTTCCTCTTTTTTTCATGGTAATCCAAACGATATCCATAGCGCTTACGGTGTAACTCAATATATTCATTTTGTGGCTATAAGGATTCAAGAAACATTAACTTGAATTTCTTTTGAGCAGCATATGAAGAACAGAAGACCCCATGTCACCCAAATGTTCTCTTGCTTAAATAACTCTCGCAGTATTAAGCCTATTCATGTGATGTAAGTTACATTTTGATCCTGGATGCTGTGTGGCAGCATGACCTACATTTGTAATATCAGCAAAAGTTACTGTTTACTGAAGGGAACTGTCCAAAATCCACTGACCCTCAAAAGAGATGACCTGATTTAGGATCTTTGTATTTTCTGAACATCAGTAATCTAGTTTTGCAATAACATCATCATTATTCATACTGTTTATTTTAAAAAATTTAATCATTACTCATACTGTTTATTTTAAAAAGTTTAAGTCAGTATTGAAGTATAATTTACAATGACCTGTATGTACTCTTTTCAGGTGTCAGTATACAGTTGTATGGTTTGACAAATTATACAGTTGTGTAACCACCAAAATCAAGATAGAGAATATTTCCATCCCCCCAGGAAGTTGTCTGTGTCTTTTCCTACCTCCAATCTGATATCTATCTGTTGCTCTAGTTTCTCCTGTCCCAGAATGAAATGTAAATAGAATCTACAGAATGTAGCCTTTTACATCTAACTTCTTTAACTTTGTATAAAGCTTCTGGGATTCCCCCTCACTGTTGCATGTATTCTTTTTTTTACTGCCAAGTAGTAGTTCATTAAATGGATATACTACTGTTTATACAGTGACCAGTGATGGATATTTGGGTGGTTTCATTTTTAGAAATGATGTACATTTGCATTTCACCACCAGTAAACGGGATCCTCTTTTGCTTTTTAAGTGCCTGTTTTATATATCAGCTCCGTTTTTAAACAGAGCCCCAGTCCATTTGGATTTTAAGACTGCAAAAATAAAACTGATACAACGCCAATTCCAGCGCGGAGAGCAATGCAAAAAAAGGTACACGTTATCAGGTGTGTTTTCAATAGCTATCACATAAACTTTGCAGTAACCATAAGAAAGGTACGTGGAATGCCATTTTGCAGAGAAAGATCAGAGATGTAGTAGAAAGGATCTGGCAGTCAGATCTGGGCTGTAAGCTGCTACACAATTCATCAGACGCTCGACCCTGGCAAGGCATGCCTTCATTTTCTCAGCAGTAAAAGTGACGGTGGGATTGTTGCTGAAGTGAAAACCCGACGGAGGGTTTCAGATGCTCAGACAACTCTTTAGATAGAGGGAGATTTTACTAGCACGCGGGGCTAGCATTACCTAACATGTGCTCCCTGTGGGTAAATTGCTTACGGTTTATATACTTTTTTCAGCGCCCATGTGATCCCTTTGTCTAAGATTCCACGGGCCATTTGTGACTCAAGGTGGGGAAGGGGAATCTCGGTGGATGAATCTTGTTAGAGGTTTCCTGATAAACCCTGTCACTTTTAAGTTTTCGAGGGCCAGTCATTGATTTATAGGGTGTAGTTCATCTGTCACTGGAGTGAGAATCTCCTGGTGGCCCTCTTCTGCTGCTATCTTAAAATTCTTCCCCTCTCAGGATCAATGCCTACGGTACAGGGTTATAGCTAGGCCCCGACACCGATGGTCAGGTAATAAGTGGTGAAAACAAGGATGGAACAGAATGAAACCCCTCTCGCTCTAAGGCAAATATCCTACTCGGTGTCCCCACCGAGCCCGACTCTTCGGCCTCGGTCCCGTCAGCAGCACTTGACTTCCGCCTACAAGCCTCACACCAGGCCCAGCTCCCCGGAGCCCCGAGACCCCACCAATTCAGACGCCCTAGACTTCAAGTGCCCGAGGCGTCCTCCTCACCATGGTTTCGGCCACCGACACGCCGGACGCAGGCCTCCTGGCGCGAAGAAGCTCTCAACTTTCAGGTCTCAGAAACTAGCCAGCCAGCTCCACGCAACTCGCGACAGGAAAAAGACACCCCTAAAGCGTCCGACTCCGCCGAAAGCGCGACGCGTTCGTTCCGAGCTTCTAGTCTACGCTTTTGGAGGAAAGGGCGGAGGTGGTTGGAAGGAGGCATTTGAGTGGTGCACCGCCGGAAGTGATGTGCTGCGTGCAGTCAGGCAGAGCACTGAGGACCTAGGGTAGGTTCTGGCGGTACCTGAGCATTCGCCTTGCGTGGAGAAGCCGCTGCAGACTTCAACGAGCCCCTTACCTCCCGACCTCAACAGCCTGGCAGGAAAAAGCAGGCCTCCGGTATGCGACTGAGTGCCAGGTGGGTACCGGACCCCGCCGTGTGACTCCCGCGAGCCGAAGACCCTCCTCCGCTTTGGGCACCGCTGACCTTCAAGGAGGCAACAGCCCTTCATATGTTATCAGGTGTTAACCAGCTTACAGTGTGCACTTATGTACTATTCTCCAAGGCCTGAGGAGTTCTGGGCCTTATAGAATAACTCACTTAATAGCAACAATAGGAAACCATTTCCGTTGAAGTTCGTTCATTGACCCATAGGAGGTAAGAAAATTAGTAGAGGGCCATAAATGACTCTAGGAAAGGCCAAAATAAGGTTTGGGCCCTTGTGCTAGGGACTGCTGGTAGAAAGTCGCTCCGTCTGGGGAGCTGACAGTCGTGGAGGTAGCTTGTAAATATCATTTTGTCACGAATAAACCTAAGTTTCAAGTGTTACAAAAACAAGGTAGTAATTTATTAAAACTCTTTTTTTTCTTTTTTAATTTATTTATTTTCTTTTATTGTTTTTGACAGAGACAGAGACAGAGAGAGAACTGAACTGGGGACACACCCCAGTTCTGCACATGGGTCCGCATGGGCCGGGGCCGGGATTCGATCCTGGGTCCCCGGCGCTGCAAAGTGAGCGCTCAACCCACTGAGCCATCCCGGCCTCCCCAAAACTTTCTTTTCTTAATCATATATTGTAAAGTATAACTATACTTTATAGTCTTAGTAGAAATTGGTTGTTTTTTCTTTTGTTTTGTTTTATTGTTAAATTTAATTGGGTGACATTGCTTGGTAACAATTAGATAGTTTCCAGATGTACAAGTCCACATCACATCACCCATGCATCGCACTATGTGCCCACCTCCCAGAATCAGGTCCCCCTCCAACACCATACTTCCAGTGCCCGCTCCCACCTCCCCCCACAACTCTCCCTCCCCCCTCCTCCCCCCTCTCCAGGTAACCACCAAACCATTGAGTGTGTGCATAATGCTGGTGCCCTCTCCCACCTCCCCTCCCTCTC